>JAECUM010048106.1:0-21919 GCA_016617855.1 Megalonaias nervosa
ATATATATATATATATATACATATATATATATATAAACAAGCACGAGTCACATGGAAGGCAAAAACTTCGTCACCCAGAGGAAAAACAGCACAAAATTAAAAAATCTGAATCCAACACATCACTTATTGCACACACTTTAAGTTGTGTACAACCTGAACAACATTTACATGCGGTATAGGTGAACCTGACATAAGTTTGTTATTTCATTTTATGTAAGTGAAAAGGGATGCTAACAACGCAATGGTTAACATTCTAGGAAGAAAGCTTATTATAAACATACAAATGTCTTAAGGTAGTTGTGATATTTTCATGTTAAATGATTCTCTTGACATTTAAATTGTAAGAACACACAAAATAGAGAATTACAAAAGTGATGAAAAACTTTGAAAGTCATTATCGGGTGTGGTAACGCATATACAAAAGCTATTCAGTTTATTGCATAGAAGAGAAATAAATTAGATTACTAATTGATTTTCAGATACTAAAAAAAGAATTTAGAATAACACTTGATTTTCAGATATTAACATTATTAATCACCACTGTATCCTTTTGTTCTTCCTCCAGATTTTAGATTTACAATTACACTAGAAAAGGCATCTGAAGTGGTAAAAGTTGCAAAACAGGGTTATTAGTTGGAGAATGTCTGCTTACAGTATGATACAATTGATCCTGATAAATTAATAATTCTGTTAACGAAAAGTACATAAATGTTATTGCTTTGAATTATTATTTCATTTCAATACGACTGGAAAACAACAAATGCACATTCCCATATCTTGCATCAAGAAAAATATTCTTCCAGATTTTTAAAAAACCTGGAGTATTGGATTTAAATTTTAATTTTTGTGACAATGAATTTAAGAGGTGCATTGGTGAGAGAATCAAACAAGTTTACAACAACAAATCCTGCTGACATGAACGTAAAAAAATTATTTGAAACCTGGTATTTTCTATTCTATAGAAATATATTTACAAATTCTTTTCTGATGTCTTTAAATTAGTTTAAACTTCTGCCAGATCTCCATAATAAGTTTTCAAAACTTACTGAGAACTTTTAAAGGAAGTTCATGGTTTGAAACTTTTACCCTTAAAATCACTTGTAGAAACAGCAAAATTTTCAGTATGAATAAGAGTTTTGTTGATATATGCATAGAAAATGCGTTTTTTTGTACATGTACTAAAATTGAATTATTCTATACTTGACCCAAAAACTAGATTATTGATTTTTTTATTTAATCTACTTATGGATATGTGTATACAACATTTTAAAGAAATTGTACCTTTGAATAACCTCCTGATTAGCCATTAAACTTCTGCATTTATTGACCTATTCTTTATACTTCTATGTGCATAATGTATTGATCCTCTACCCAAAATGCAACTGTGTATAATATGTGCCTAAATTTTATTTAATTTGGTAAATGTTATAAATTTGAGATTAAAAATAATGTGACAGGTATCCATAATTAAATATCTTATAGGATAAAATATAGTGTATTAAAATAATGATTGAAGGCCCTGCTGACTTTGCACTGGCCATGACTTTATTGTGGTTACTATTTTGTTTTTATATGTGTGCTATTTTGTGTTTAAAAGCTAAAATGTAATGGTGTTGCCATGTATGGTTTAGAAACATTTTATCATGTTTTTTTTAGACAAAAAAACGTTTCAAACTGACCCATAGTTTATTCTGGTTAATAATTTTTATTATGTGGTTGTTGGTTTCTGGAAAAATAAAGATTGGTGGCCTAGTAATTTCAAAAAGTGTTATCATATGGTTCTTGGACTTTGAAAGGTATGATGGGAGTCTGACTCGGGATTTGTCCCAGCAAAATATTTTGGTGATTACTGTGGCTTTTATAAAGAAATAAAACAAACTTGTCAATAGTAACAAAATAGAAAAATAGTAAACAAAGTTGATCAAGATAGATATTAGAATGGGGTTTATTTATTTTTTAAAAACCTTTCATGGATAATTGAATGCTTGGCATAGGACAGATTTTTAATACTACTAACCAGCTAATTCACTACCCTGCTTTAACCAATGTTAGCCTCCATACTAGCGTTGATAGCCCTTGCAGCCCCAGCTGTTGCAAAAGCAGCTGCACTTGGTGCTGTTGAACTGCCGCTGGGATGGCATTAAAGAAAGCAACAGGCCAAGGACTAAATACTTCCCAAAAAAGGTGAGTCCGTTCACGGATTGGGTCTAAGACTGCCAGAAACCCCTCATTTATGGTACGGTCAATCCAAGGGGAAAGGTCTAAGACTACCCGGGACACTTCGTTGATACTTCCCATGTCCAATTTTGATTTACTTGATCCTGCTAAAAGCTAAACATCAAAAACTTCAGGTGTTTTTATGCGTGATCAATTACCAAAACAACTAAACCGTGTTGAAACCGGTATCATTAATCTCGATGGAAGTTCTGGTCCATGTACTCACTGGGTTGCATATGCGATTGATCCACGTGGAGTTGTTTATTTCCATTCGTATGGACTGGCACCACCGAAGGAATTTTTAAAATATGTTGACGCTAGAATGCATAGCATTCCGCCGATCTGGTATTCAACATTACCAACATAGACAATAACTGATCTGCCAATATGTGGCCATGAAGTACTCGCTGTGCTCGACGCTGTGTCATCGTCAATGACACCGCCTCAAAAAGTCGTGCACGAGTATACCACGAGACGGTATAGCCGTCCACCGTCGCTTTAAACAAGTCTTGGTGAATATACAATGGTAGAAATTTTTGGAAGATCTCGGAGATTCAAACCCCAATGTAAATTGTCCAAATGTACAACCCTTGACCTGGTCAAGGACGAGCTCGCTAATCTTTTGCGTCTCGTAGGTGTGGACCAAAATGAAGTTGTTGTTTTTCAGGATCAACAAGGACGATTGAAGACGAGCAATATCCCGTTGACAGATATTATTCTGCGAGTTCCAGATGCGACCGAAGATAACTTAGCGGTATTTACTAAGAACGGTAAAATTAAAAACTCGGAGGAATCAATTCTAACACTCATGGCAGAGATTGCTGGACACATCAGAAGAATTGGAGATATTATGTACGGCGATCTCTGCATGAGCAGAAATACAATTATCAATGTGAGAGAACCAAAATCAGACGATGATGTGGCAACAAAAAGATATGTAGACAGTAACAACAACACGATCAGAACTGAGATCAATGATCGTTTACTATCCGCCGGTGATACAATGACTGGTTCTCTCAATATGGCTAATAATAAAATTACTGGTCTTAGAGAACCATCATCAAACGATGACGCTGCAACGAAGAAATACGTTGACAATAGCAACATCCCGATAATGATCTCGTTAATGACAATCAATGATGGAATGACCTCACGTACAAGCGTTTGTAAATTTTCGTAGAAACACAAATAGAGCCATTAATGACTTTTTTGGAAGTCCAGCAGTCATCGATATTAAACTCTCCGAAATCAAAAAGATTACCGACGATGTAGTATATACAATAGCGTCTGGATCAGCATTATGGGAACCACTCAATAAATCCATCAAACATACCGCTAAGGTTACCGGCATATATAGATTTTCAGTACTCGGCACTACAACATTTACAGTATCTACCATAGTTTTACGACGTTATCCAGTTAACAGATCTTCAGGATATGTATTAGTAGTACTGGATCAAAACGACGAGGAAACATTCGTGGTGGAACCCGAAGAAAAAGGCCTCGGGGTGTTGTATTATTGATATCTTGAATTAGTCGCTAAACTACCACCTAATTAACTTATATAATGAATCAAGCGATTGACTTTGTTGCAGCGCAACATTACAGATACGAGCAAGTGTGTTTGTTGCAGACCCAACTGAAAATATCATTGATGAGTAAACAGTAAAACAAAAAAAAAAAACGCAGACGTATCATTGTTACTGACATAATTGTATACTCTGCATCCGCCGTAGTCGCTGGAACAGCAACTATAATCGGATCATTGTTAGCGTCATACATAATAGAACCAGTAATAGGAATTGGTGTTGCAGCTATAACTGGTGTTGCTTGTATTCTTAATTTCATTGCAAAAAAGATATCCACGTGTGCGACTGATAAATTACACGAATATACGAAGTTGTTATCAGCGGCAACACACGCACATGCCAAATTATCATCGCCGATATCATCAGGGCTCAACGATGGAATAATATCAGATCAGGAATTCTCAGAAATGATTAAGGTTTATTATTAAGCAACTGGAAACCAAACCCCGTCGTCTTCGACAAGGACAGAGTCACCTTAATTTGAATCAGGAAGTAAACAATAATAATGTCATTAATGACTACGTCATCAGAATTGCTATAACAAATCGTTGCTAATACAACACCGCCAACAACCACTTTGATATCAGCGAGCTCAACCAATCCTGAGTTCGACATTAACTTTCCAGCGGCAATTCCAGCCAAGGAAATAGCATTAGCACAATTGCGAGTATCTTACAGCTGGCCAACTATTAGATCAAAGTCATTCGGTGGATTGCAAGCAAATAATTCATTAGTGTTTTCTTATAAAAATAAACCCGATGAAATTCCAGACTGGAACGTTGTAGGTATTCCTACGGGCAGTTATCAAATAGAACAGATCAATATGAATTCCAACACAGGATTTCATCTATCACAGGAAAAGAGTCCAAGATCGCTATCACGGTTCACGAGCCAACATTATCAGCCGCGATAGAAATATCGACACCCGACTACGCCGTAGATATATATCATCGATCAGAACTGTGTTAGGATGGCCAGAAGTACAACCTCCGGCGCCGATAGCACCGCCGCAGTCTCAACGGTCCGATTACGTTTCAAACAAGAAAATATTTTCTTCCCTTCCAGGATATCGAAACAATTATTCATGGTGGCATTTGGAGCGAGCTAGCTTTATTATCGACGAGAAGACTACCGTTCCAGTGGATGTTGGTGCATATTTTACTGCGACTGATGGTACAGTATTTCCAAAGCCGCTTAAAGCTTTCTATGATTATGATTTTGATGATAATAATAAACCAATCATCAACGAAAAATATATTAATTCGTCCGCCGAAGCTATTACGCCTGAACACATGCGTGTACGCAGCAAACTGAGTCAATTGTTTCAAAGTTACGTACGAGAATATCCAAACGACGATCTAAGGCAGCAAATAACTGAAAAGATACATCCAAATCAAGTTGTATCCGACATCGGGTGTGGGTTATTATCGAAACAGTGATTGCTACTGAAGATGAATTCGTTGATCTTGAACGACCCCACGTGACAACATTTAAGCAGTTGTTTCTCAGACACTATGCGATTGCAGAAACAGAATTACCAAAATTCATTATACCAGGATTTAAACTCACCGAAGCCAACGATATCATCGATGAATATTTTCCAGTGATACTACAATCATGGAAAAAATATCCCCTCCTCCGGGTATTCTCAAATGTAACAATGATCCAGACGGCCGTGATCGTCATGTATCACCAGGTATTGTCAATATCGCATCAACGATCGCAGTCAATCTTGTATGTGATGCAATCGATGGCAGCGATCAAGTAGATCTTGAAAAATGCAGGCAGGCACAACAGGGATATATTCTATACACATTTACCCCTGAAGTACCTCCTGGGTTTTTAATTGTATCAGTACCCGTTAATCCGGTTTATCTACAATGTCATAATCCGCTGTTTTCACGGATACATTTCAGACTTATTGACCAGAACGGACACTTACTTGATTTAAGGAATGAAGTTTTGACACTAAGTTTGTATGTGAGATCATGACTGATCTCTTCTCAAATTAAATCACACAAATGAATATAATGGATGGAATAATTGCCGAGATAGAAAAACTAAATCATACACAACAACTGATGGTGTGTTATTATTGTCTAAACAAACTTCGTAGTAAGATTCTCGATAATGTAATCGATATAGTAAAAAATTCTCGATTAATGGGAAATAAATAAAATAATAAATCCGAGTTAGAATAAAAATAAATCTGAGTCAGAATAAAAATAATAAATCATACAACTTTCACTTTCAGAATCCCTTTTGACTTTCGCCAAGAATTCTGTCAGGGACTTCGTCAAGGACTCGGTGATGGTGTTCACGATCGTACATAAATTTTTTCAATTGTTGCACACGTGAACTCATAATCTTTTTTGTTTCGTATTCGCGTGGTAACTCTGATCTAACTTTCTTAATCGCGTTTGAGAGTGAAACGAATTTCCGAATATTTTTTTCATCATCGATATAAAGTAACGATTGTTTCATCGCTCGTTGAAGTCATTTAATGAATCTGTTTTCGGCTGCTAGCGTGTATCTTCCATTGTATCTCCGTTCCGTAGCGCTTCAAAATCATTTGCGACTTTTTTCAGGATCCAATTGGTCAGATAATTCTATATCCTCATCATTTAATTTTTTAATCTCAGAAATGACTGAATTAATATTTTCGGAATTCATTAAATAATAAATATTAAAAGAGCAACAAAAAATAAACAGTAGTAATGATGAGCGATTATCATTCCACGGGGTCCCTTCATTTGCCAGTATTTGCCGTTCCATGGGGTCCCTTCATGGGCATCCTAATGAGGCTTTTTTCTTTCTGGCTGACATTCTTTCTGAATATCCTTGTGTAGGGTACCCTTCATGAGGTTGAGAACTCATCACTCTTACCATTTATTTTTGGGGGCTCCAGTTTTCAAATTTCATACATAGACACTACCCCTTGTGAACCCCTAGAGTACCAAATGACATTATAGCAGGTCCAGAGGGTCGTCTAGGTTCTAATTTCACGCACACACATACACACACACACCCAAATCAAACCACGGGGAGTGCAAAACAGCACTTACCACGTTGTTCGACATGGTGGGAAGGTGTGCACGAATTTTATTTCCCCTTCAGCTGGAGCCCCCCAATTATTAATGAAAATTGCGAATATCGCCCACGGTCAACAAATTTGTCAGTCACGGGACTGAAACGCCAGACCTCGAATATGAAAATTCGCCTCATTAGCACTGGACCACGGATCATTCTTACGATTACATGTTGAAACATTAATATGAAATTACCTATACCTGGATAACGGACAACTCCTACAAGCGATCATTAAAAACAGAGTATACTGAATAAATCTCAATTGCTGTATAATTGCATTAACTGCAGTGTGGACTATTCAATAAATTTATTTTAATTTCCAAACACAGTATAAATCAGCCAGATGTGTTTCGGGAGCCATCTTACCTGGAAATCTAAAAATAACTTACCTGGATTACATGCAAGAGGGCATGGCTTATGTTTCCTCTTGTTTTCCTGAGTTATCAGGAACATTGTCAGTGACGAAGTCAAGGGGTGTAACATACAAGAAAGAGGGACAGTCCTGGTGTAACACCCTGACAGAGTCCTTGACGGAGTCAAGTGGGACAAGAAACTGTGTAAGCCGCACAAAAAAAAAAATAAAAAAAAATAATAATCCATGGTCATCATATAATATTAAGCAGTTACAAACGAGGCTACTCTTTCATCACTCTACCAGAGAAAGCTTTGCTTCACAGAGTTATCTCCCTTCATCTGGAGTGTTTTTGTATACAATTAAAAGACAACTATAATTGAGTCAAAGTAGATTCAGGATTGGCGGTGTCTGCCTCTAACACAGTCGGGAGATACTGAAATATTATTTGCTGATTATATTTCTTTGAAAATGTAGAATTAATTATACCCTCCGCCACACGTTGTACTGAAGGTGGGAAAATACAGAAATATTTGGCAGCTGCAATTATCGATGGATATTTTTTTCTTCAACAGTCTCCACGTTCACAGATTTAACCTCTCTTGGAATTTATTATATTTTCCAATAAAACCAAATTTGCAATTCTAGGCGGTGGTAGATAAATCTGCCATATTGCCTGTCATGCTAACCAATTTGCAGCAACAGAATGTCTGACATTCACTGCATCAGCAAGTTTACTAATTGCTGCTCTACCCCTCCAATATCTTCTTGGGCTATAATAAATCAATTTCATTAGAAGAGTTATCTAGGATTAATTACCAGCCCCTAGCACTAGTTTATCTTTCATCGCAGATCTTACCAGCCAATGAGCTAGTGATTCTCTGAGAGATTTATTTTTTACAGACTTTAATGTATCAACTTCATGTCTGCCATATGCCGTTGTTGCAAATCTGGATTTTTGTACGCGATATCATGAACATGGCACGTTTGATCAATCGCATTTATTGGATACTCTCCAGATCTTGGTTGGTCTTGTTCATCAAGTTGGATATCAAGTCGGGTTCCAGGACCACAATAATTATATCCAGGAAGTGTTTTTCTCCTGGGTACTTAGCCCATGGAGCCCCTGGTAATTTTCCCAGTGAAGCAGTGATATCACCACCATTGACATTTGTCAAGCGAGAGATAAATCTGTATTTGCTTGTACCACATTTTACATACTTGTCTGTGAGCTCACGCTTTTTATTTTTTGTTATTATTGTTGTTAATCCACTTGTGGGGTGGGTACTCTGCATCGAACACAAGATAAATTCATATTATTTATTATACATTCCTACAACATGGATATCGTTGACTTCTCAGCGACATGAAAGCAAGAGCCAATCAAGCATCATCCAGCACTACCAAATTCTATCAGAGGGTCTGGTAAAACGCAATTGTTGCTTAATCTGATAATGAGATGGCTCAAGTGGGATAAGTTGTATTTAGTGGCACCATCTTTAGATGCTATGATGTGCTTAAAGATTTTAATGAAGAAGCGAAGTTGTTGGATGAAGACGGTATTGATATTATTGATTTTATCACCAATACTGATGAAGCCCCATTTGTAGATGACCTCGATGGATATATTAATAATCTCATAGTATATGATGATGTAATGCTCGACAAACAATCAAATCCAGTTCGGATATCTTCCTGGGGTAGACACAAAAATACTGACGTCATTTATGTTACTCAGCGGTATACACAAATACCTAAAGTTATCAGAGACAGTTGTAATCTTTTGGCTGTGTTTAATGAAGTTGATACACATACTCTGCGAAACATTCATCAGACTTGGTGTTCAGGGGACATGGATATAATTAAGATTAAAAACTTTTTCTTGCACGCTCAAGCTATCCCACACGGATTTATCACGATAAATTTACTCAATCCTCGGTTGAGGTATTGTGTAGGTCTCGATAAAATTTTTGGTTAAGAGACAGCAGCAGGGAGGGTGATGACCGTGAGTGTCTGGGTTGGTAAACGAGGATGCAAACACAAACGTCAAAGATAAAATAACCCAATTAGAGAGAGATCTCAGTCGGTTAGAGACCTCGGTTTAGTGTTATCGACCATGTGTTTTTGTTTTCGTAGGAAGCTTTATTTTCGCGATATAACCCCTCTAAAAAAGCTGTAGGATTCACACACACCCCGCTGCTCAATACCTTGATATTCATCCTCAAATATCCTCCCAGATAAACATCAAAGTGCCTGAAACCTACTCTTCCGGGAAAATAATTCAGAAGGCCAAGCAGCATAATGGGATGGTTGCTTAAGTCTCACCAGTGTTCAAACACCATTACTTTTATCCAAGATACTTTCTATTGTTTAAGTTCACTAGAATGTAATGGAAAAATAGTGGAGAACAGAATGAAGGAAAGGAATAATTCTCATCATACATGGTGAAAGAAACAAACTCTCCTTTGACAAACTTCAATTTTCTTATCTGTATTAACAATAAAGTTTGTAAAGCTGCTTTGGCAACTTAGAGAATTATGATGAAAGGAATATTGCCTTATTTTCTTATTTTATCAGTGACATTTGTACAAATATGTTATCTAATTCCTTTTCTATGTTAGGAAAAATCACAGAAATAATTCTTGTGCTTATGTAAAATAATAGTCTTATATGTGAATTATGAGAAAGAAAATGTATATGTTAAAATTCAGTGGTGCATGCATTTGCCAGAATAATACTAATTACAAATTATATACATGTTTTGTTTTTCATTGCATTAATCAATATCAGGTTATTGCTGATGCTGTACACAATGATTTCCTAGCATTGCCTCATACAGCTTGAAATACATATATACTGGCTGTGCCTCATAGAGTTTATTGTACACATACACTAGCTGTACCTCACTTTAATGTCCAAAGACAATAGCTGTGCCTCATACAGCTTGAAATACATATATACTGGCTGTGCCTCATACAGTTTATTGTACACATACACTAGATGTACCTCACTTTAATGTACACAAAACTAGCTGTGCCTCATACAGCTTAAAATATATATACATGTATACTGGCTGTGCCTCATACAGTTTGATGTACACATACACTACAGAAGCCACTGGCAATTTCCAAATTAAACTGGAGTTACTTAATGGCTCACCATAGCAAATTCCCATGTTTGCATGTGACTGCATGTTCCCCGCCTCTCACTGGAACAGTCTGAACACAACTCAATCAAATGCCGGTACACATTTTGCTCAAAATGTATTTTAAAAAATGTCAAACTAACTGCAATTTTGGCATATATAACCTCTCAGCCCTCCCAGATACACCCAAATGAGGATCCAAAAGTTGTACCCCTTAATCACCACCTTGATAACCTATATAATGAGTTTGGTAAATTGCCACTCAGTTGTTTAGGAGCTGTGGTGATGGACAGATGGAGTGTCTCAATATCCCTCACTCAAGAGTGGGGATGAAGAGAAAGAGAAAGGCGTGTCTCCTACAATGTACCTTGTACAAACATCATAAAAATAGTGTACAATTAAGTGAGAAATAACATTCCCACATCAAAATAATATATACCAAAACATAATGCATTCATATCCAAACTCTTTATTTTACACAATCTGCATAAAGAACAGTCAATGGGATACAAATGTCTGTTTGCTAAGAAATAATGCTGTTATGAAATATAACTATATTTGCCCTATGTACATAAACAAAACATTAGGCTGTTATAATACAGCAAAGCTTACCTAACCATGTATATTCTGATGTAAATAGTTCTATATCTGTCATTACTCTAGATCATCCATAATGAATGACGTTTCATTCATGTGGCAATGCTGTATTTCTCACGATATATGCACATATCCAGATTGATATTAATACAAGCAATAGAGTCCAATAATCTCACTTAAACATCAAAGGGTGTAAATAATCACTTAAAATAAAATTCAGGTTATGATGACCTACTTCTGGTACTGTGGCATAGTGCCCCACTTAATGCATTCATATGTCAGGTATCATGATTAGCAAGCAACAGTGTCCAATAAACTCACCTACATACCAAAAGTGTACATGGTCATGACAGCATGAAAGGCTGGTCACGACAACCTCCTTTTGTTTTGGATGTTGGTTTCATCAGGATGCAAGCGCATATCTGTTTTCATGACTATACAAAAATGTCCCAGAAAGTGATGTCAACATACAATGTAAATGATCAATGTAGTATGAAAATTCAGTCAGAACGACCTACTTTTATATGGTGCTGTAGTATTCTTTAAGATGCATGCACATGTCTATTTTCATGACTGTGCATGCAGAATCTGACATAAATATAAAATATACATGATCAACAGACCAGTAAAAGTAGGTTACAATGACTTCAATTTAGTATGATGTATGCACTGAAAATGTTTCGTGACTGTCCAAGCAATATTAACAGAGAAACTGCTCAAAACAAAGGTGCGCATTTCAATAATCACTCCAATGACAACAATGCCAGGTGTATATTATAAGCTCCACTGCATATTCATATAGGGGAGGTAAAAATGGTCATGACCAAATAGCAGACTATTTGCTTTACACAATATTCTCTGAAAACAGAGTTACAGCACTTGAATGAAAAAGCTTACAAGCAATTCCACTGATTAAACAAAATAACTGAAACAAAAACTGTTTACCAAGCACTCAGTGCTCTGTTATTATTTGGGTGGGTGAAAATCATATTTTGATATATTTAAAAACTGTATAAATAATATATTATTGCAATATATTGATTTGAGAGAAACAGCTTGTCTTTATGTTATTGAAATCAAGTACCTACAAACATTAATTAGTCCAATCATGTAGAAAAAGCTCATAAGATGCCATATACTTGGTACTTGCTTGAAACACATATCTCAACTTGATTGAGTTGTTTGTAGTTTCACCAAGAAAACTTAATGTTAACACCATATACTCTGCTGGCTGCAACAGCCTCAATAATCATCCATTGTGTTTTACTTCTGATGTTATGGAATATTTCACTAGGTTTTACACACATGGGCCAGAGTGTACTGTTATATTCATGTACTCTACGATAGTATCCCCAGGTCCACATAATCATATTCATCTAACCTTGATGATCTGTTACATTGTGGCTTAAAGTCAAGGTCAATAAGCAATCAACATCAACAAAGTTACACGCTAACAAGATCGTCATGGAAGGATGAGTATGACTACAGGGACCTGACAATATTGTCATAGTGTGTATCGCCAACATTACGGAAATCAAGATCATAATGGATGGGAAGATAACAAGATGATTTCAGTATGCTTATTCATTCACAACAAAGAAACTGCAGCTTCATGGTAATGAAGATTCATAAATACTGACTTTTCCATCATGCTTATTCAGAGTAGACCCCATTCATCAAGAATGTGTTATGTAGGAATATATTCTTAATAATAATTTTAAAAAAATAATAGATTTCCGTCAGAATGTCCTTTCTAATTTTATGTCAACATCATGTCATATCAATATAATAAATGAATACATAAATATCTGTATTGCCTGGTTCGTACCATATTGTACTAACATTCAAAAGTGTCATGCACCACTAATGATAATGTGGAGCTTTAACTTTTGATTGGCACCACAGGACAAGAGTGCTTTGACGGGACTGATGCTCTACTGGCTGAAATGAATTTCCAGAAATCCAAAATAAGCTCATTTTGTCTGTTCTTTCATTCCTTAAGCTGTTGTGGTACTTAAGCCATCTCAAACAACTCCAACATTCGATATTTGCTAACAAAAAACATTTTCTTATATGTCTGAGTTAACATCAGAGATGGGTACCACAACAAATTCTGTACTGCAGTATTTCTGTATATACTACAATACACTACATTTACTTTACAGTAGAAAAATTTGCTAAGAGTATGTTAACTGTGGCATATATTGTCATTTAAACACTGTAACTAAAGTGGAATAATTCAGATTACATTATAGCTGACACCATGTTAAAGACAATGTGTTGATACTGAGCCTATGGATGAAAACTGACACTGAAGCCTGCAGTCTATTTGTGACACTACTGTTATAACAGGCAGAGAAACTCTGTGTGGGATGCCAACAGCAAGGTAAGATATTATCACAGATGGCCAGTAAACAAAACAAACCCCTAAAAAACCACAAAACTCAGCAAAGAAAATATTTGCTGTCTGGAGAAATTACATACAATTCAAAAAGAGAAAGAGTCTCCTCAAGTTCTTTGGATCATTCTCAATCATATAACTGAATCCATGTATTTACTGCATTAACATGCACTAGTATACAACAACAAAATTGGCATTTTTTTCCTTTTTTTTAATCCCAAATATTTTCAAATGTTAGATTTTGTCCAAATATCTTTAACAACATCCCATCTGACAGCCACACACTGTTATAGTGTTTTAGTGAAAAACCCAAGTCTATATAACCATCTCTTCTGGCAAAATATCCATGAAGATTTTCAAGACAACTGCCACAACAGCCATTTTGGAAGTTAGATCTGCATCATTTTAATATAGGACAAACAAGAAGTCCTTTCTGGGAATACCCATGTCGCTATCACCATTTGTTCTGAAGAAGTATTCATAACAAGATTGTCATGATCAATACTGTATTGGTGGCCATATTGGGTTCATATCTGTATCGTTTTCATGCAGGTCCAACTACACATCATAAGACATCTTGTCAAAAAATCAGAATGATAATACAACCATCCTTTGTATGAGTTTAAAGATGGCCACTATTAAGGCTATGTTGATTTACACAACTTTCATTTCTAACCATTTACATGTCACATTTCTAACCATTTACATGTCACAAAAACGTCTGAATGTGGAAAACCCCATGTCAATATGACCATAACAAGGTTTACAAGGTGGCCAACCACTGCGGCCATGCTGATGTCAAATTAGCTCCATTTTCATTTAGGATCATATCATGAAAAGTCTTTCAGTGAAAATCCCAATGTCAGCATATGTTCAAAAGAAGTCATGATAAGAGGATTTTCAAGATGGATTCCATGGTGGCTATGTTGGATGTCAGATCGGTACAATTTTTAATTAGGTGTGTGTGTGTGTGACTTGGATTTTTACCATAGCTTTAACAATTTTGCAGTCATATCGCTACGATGTTTGCAGTGTGGCAGTTTATAGTAATATCTAGCACTGGGGCATCATGCCGCAGATATGTAGCATGATGTCCCACCCAGTCACATTATCATGACACCAGGCCGACCAGTCCTAACACTAACCTCTTAATGCTGAGAGCCAAGTGAGGCAGCTGTTATTACCATTTTTGTTAAGTCTTTGGTATGACTCGGCAGGGGGTCAAACCCACGACCTCCCGCATCCAAGGCGGACGCTCTAACCACTAGACCACCAGAGCGGTCTTTTTTAATTAGGACCATCTATAAGTAATACAAATTCTTTTCATGAAAACCCCATATTGACATGATTCACAAAAGGTTGCAATAACAAGATTTTCATGATGATCAGAACAGTAGTCATGTCAGACAGGACCATTTTCATTTAGAACCATATTGGAAACCCCTTGTCAATATGATGAATATTCTGGAGATGAAGCAATAACAATATCTTCAAACTGGCCACCGTAGTAGCAATATTGGTTGTTTAAGGGAAACCACTTTCATTTATGACTTCGTAGACCTCAGGATGAAACAGTATGCCAAGTTCCATGACTTTCCTCCAAGTAGTTTAGGCGTAGTAATAACAAACAAATGCTAATAGACAGTGGATGACAGATAACAGAGGACAAATGCTGATCCATCATGTAAGCATTTCTGGTCACTGACCACTCAAATTCTAAAATCTAATTTAAAGGTTATGGCCTAAATAAACAAAGAATGCAAAAATTCTGTGAAATTCAACTTCACCCAATGTCCCATCATGTCCAACTTCACACAAATGTAAATATCCCTGACATCTATCATTACCTGCTACCCCATTACATCTCACTTTATGACTTCCAGAAGTATAAAATGGAGTCTGCCCTTGTAATCAAGGCCATTTCTTAATGGCTATTCCAGAATTAAAATAGGGGATGGGCAAGGGGGCGGCATGCAAGGCTTTCTGTTAAAAATACATGAGTAGCTGATGTAATCAAAACCATTCTTCATCTTTTATATTGACCAATACAATTAAAATTCAACAGGTGGTGGAGGCTTTGAAAAAGTTGCCATCATTTATATCTGGATTGACATTTAATTTTTTCAACTGAACATGTATATGGATAATTGTGCATATGGCAAAATATAGTACTTCAAATGACCAGCTGATAGTTAAGCCCACTGCATGTGGCAAAATACAGTACTGCAACTGACCAGCAGTTTTAAGAAAAAATACTACAAAATACAAGAAGAAAATATTTTCATATGACTCTTAAACAGAATAATTAAAATCATTTTTAATGCAAAACATTTTAATAACTCTGAGAAGATTTGGACATCAATAAATTGGGTTATACTGGACAAGGACCAAAAGTTATGGCCTGAAATTCCACTCATTATAAACATGTTAATATGTTAAATTTTATATTTAAAATTTAAACTTCTGAATCTCATTTTTATTACTTGGCCAACAAAAAAAAAATTGTTCACTGAAAATTCAGCAATCAAAGGATTCAAATAAAGTCGCAATATATTAAACTCACCAGAAAAGATTCTTGTTTACTTTTAAGGCATATTTGAGAATGTACTCAAATTTTTGGAATTCCACAACTCTATTTTAAGAATACAATGACTTCTGATGTATAATTTTAAAACTTTAGAATTACCTTTTCATACTTTCCACTATCTCTGTTCTGACAAATATCCCATCATTGTCATCACAAGCAAGATAATGTAATATCAAAATTAGAGGTGCAATTTTAAAGAATTTTTTGAAAACCAGTTTCAGCATAAAATTTTGGTTACCTGCTAAACTTTCAGCAGTTTCTAGAAAAATAAACAACCAACACAAAAGTAATAATTGCCTACCTTAAATTAATAATTTTTGAATATACAGTGTATGGCCTTGCCCTTCTATCATATGTTTGCTCAACATTTCATGCAATAAATCATATTCTAAACTTATACATCTTACTCCATAGCAACAAATGCAGCATTCTCATTGGTCAGAATAGTTTCAAGATTTGGAGTCAAGTTTTATGGCTGAGGGGGTCTGACATATTTTCAACACCTGATAAAACATCACCAGGATAAAATATAAATACCAGAAATCAGGTTACAGTGAAGTCTGATACATCTTATAAACACCCCACAAACTCAGAAACAGACATTAAATTCCAACCTTGTAAGTATGTCCGTTTCCTGTTAACTCCTGCAAAAAGCATGGCTTGTGGAGTGCAAAATATTTCAAGTGAGTGCAAAGAAATAAATGTCTGTGGAAGTATTGCTATTTACAAGAGCTGTGCATCACAATATGACACATATCATGTTACTCAGGTCATAATACAATAGTATCATCATATCTGAAAGACTAGTAAAGATGGCCCTGTGATGGACACCTTCCTCAAGCATGCATCCACAGTCTATATATTAAATACATACAGCACATGCAGAAAACTCTCTGTTCTTTTGCAGCAAAGTACTAAGTGTACTGATACCATGATACACAGTTAATCTGTAGGAATCAAATGGCTGAATACACTTATACCATGATACACAGTTAATCTGTAGGACTCAAAGGGCTGAATACACTGATACCACAATACACAGTTAATCTGTAGGAATCAGAAAGGCTGAATACACTGATACCACAAGACACAGTTAATCTGTAGGAATCAAAGGGCTGAATACAATTATACCATGATACACAGTTAATCTATAGGACTCAAAGGGCTGAATACACTGATACCACAATACACAGTTAATCTATAGGACTCAAAGGGCTGAATACACTGATACCACAATACACAGTTAATCTGTAGGAATCAAAAGGCTGAATACACTGATACCACAAGACACACTTAATCTGTAGGAATCAAAGGACTGAATACAATGATATCATGATACACAGATAATCCACAGGATTCAAACTGCTGAATACACTGATACCATGATGCAATGTTAATGTGTAGAACTCAAGGGGCTGACTATACAGGTAAATTTGTTCTCTCATATTCTGTCTGATGATAAATAATGAGAAACTGGTAGATAGACAGCCCAATTAGGTGTTGCCAAGCCTGTTATCTGATCCAAGTGAAGATCAATGGTAGAAAAATATATGCCTACGTAATGTTCCATTCCTATGGTCCAAACAGTAAAGTCCTCAGTCAATGTTAACAGAATTAAAAAGACCCAAGTCTTTTCCTGTTGATAGACACATATTTTGCAACTAAGACCTGCTGCCCAAAATATAAAAAGAAAAAGGAAGCCAGGTTTAATAAAAAAACAAAAAAAGAATCCAGGCATAATAAAAACAACAAATAATGACCAATTTTAATGTCAATAAAAAAAAGAATAATGAGCAATGCTGTGATGAAAGAAGAATCAGCTGAAAAGAACTCAAAAGTGTATGTTAAATATGTGGAATCTAAAAAGAGCTCAGAAGTGGATGCTAAATATGTGGAATCTAAATAGAGCTCAGAAGTGTATGCTAAATATGTGGAATCTAAAAAGAGATCAGAAGTGTATGCTAAATATGTGGAATCTAAATAGAGCTCAGAAGTGTATGCTAAATATGTGGAATCTAAATAGAACTCAAAAGTGTATGCTAAATATGTGGAATCTGAAAAGAACTCAGAAGTGGATGCTTAATAGTTGGAATCTAAAAAGAGCTCAGAAGTGGATGCTAAATATGTGGAACTGAAAAGAGCTCAGAAGTGTATGCTAAATATGTGGAATCTAAATAGAGCTCAGAAGTGGATGCTAAATATGTGGAATCTGAAAAGAACTCAGAAGTGGATGCTTAATAGTTGGAATCTAAAAAGAGCTCAGAAGTAGATGCTTAATATGTGGAATCTAAAAAGAGCTCAGAAGTGGATGCTAAATATGTGGAATCTAAAAAGAGCTCAGAAGTGGATGCTAAATATGTGGAATCTAAAAAGAGTTCAGAAGTGGATGCTAAATATGTGGAATCTGAAAAGTGCTCAGAAGTGGATGCTAAATATGTGGATAGTGAACATTTCATAATATGCACATCAATGTTAAAAACAAAAATGCAGAACAGAGTAAAGAAAATAATTTTCTTACATTTCAAAAACTTAAATTTATTTTGTTCCACAGGGATCTACCCTCCTCCACCCCAAAAGATCTCTGCCCTGGATACCTGTTGACCCCTGCCCATTAGCCCTTTTTTTCATATTTGGCTTTTCCACCTCTTGTTATTGGGCCATTCCAGCAATAGAACATACACCAATGCTGTATATCACAGAAAATAATATGATGCTCAATATATATATCTTTATGAAATGTTACACCTCTCCACCTCAGTATGGAAAACTGCAAAATTTTTAGGAATGTAAATTAATCCACAAAAATGCAAGTTTCTAAAGCAACATTCAATCACATTGATGGAAAATGACTGGAAAAGTGGAAGGAAGACTTTGTCATGGTGTCTTTCTGAGGACCATGAATATAAACCGGAGAAGGGGCCTGCGTTGACTAACATTATGAATTCACCACTTTCAGCTCAACTCTTTGTTAGCAATTTTGGCTACAACAAGCGACAAGTCAGAAAGACACTCAAAATTTCAAATGTTAGTAAGAAAAAAAGAATAAGCTGATGTAGAGGTAGATTGTACTGTTTATTTGCACTATTTAAAAAAAATGGAGCCCTGGGTGGCCGAGTGGTCTACATTGCTCATCTTTATAGATCACTGACATCTCATCTCTGTCTTTGTGGGTTCGAGTCTTGGGCTCGGCCAACATGGGTGTATGAGAAAGCTTGCCAGTAGCTTCCTGTGGGCTGGTGATTCTTCGCCCACCAAATATACTGGCTCCCATGTATAACCTGACATGTGCTGAAAAATGGTGTTAAACCCATTAACAACAACACTAGAAAAGGTGACGTTTCTAGATGAGACCCTGGTTGTTACTGGACAGAATTTATGTCTTTGAAAAATATGTGATGAACTCGGAGACCCAAATGATTTGGGGTGTGTGATGAATCAGTGGACACTTCTCTTCCAGGGTATGTGAATTCCTCTACCTATTCTAGTGGTTCATTATTTACAGTGATAGATTCATTGGTTTATGGTTTTTCCTTTCAAAAGATGCAAGAATAATTTCTGTCAAATTTGGCTAATATGAATTTAGAAGTTTGTTTAATAAGAAATCTTTTAAAGGTTTTCTATTTTTAATAAGATGGATCAGCATCATCTGTAAAATCGTGAAATGCCTTCAAGCCAGACTGCTTTGTGTCAAATCAGCTCAGTCTGCTCAGCAGTTTTGAGAGTCATTTTAAGGTCTGTCCATTTTTCAGTAATGGAAGTTATAATTGATGGTGCACTGACATCATTTAAATAAATTTTAAGAGATTTTATGCATGGATTCTTCTCTTAGAGAGGGTACAAATTCTGATTAGCGCCTTTGGTAAGAAGTATTTTAGTAATGATAGCCATAATTGATGGTGGAATGCCATCGATTACACAAATTTTAAAATCTTTTCTGCAGGAATGCTTTCTGTCAAATTTGGTCAAATTATATTCAGTAATATTCATGAAGAGATCATTTCAAGGTTTTTTGCTTTTAGTAATTTTGGCAGATGGACATTATCGGTATACAACTACATGGTCTTTTATGCCAGTATGCTTTCTGTCAAATTTGGTCTTTTCCAGTTAGCACTTTTGGAGGTAAAAGGTGTTGAAGGCTTTTCTAATTTCAGTGCATGTATCCCTATTTGTAGGTGGACTGGCATCAATTCTTATTAAAGTGTAGGTATCTGTATTTGTAGATGGACTGGCACTATTTCTAATTTTAGTGCAGGCATCCCTATTTGTAGATGGACTGGCATCCATTCTTATTTATGTGCAGGTATCCATATTTGTTGATGGACTGGCACCATTTGTAATTTTAATGTAGGTATCTATATTTGTGGGTGGACTGGCATCATTTGTAAAAAGCTTTAAAGGCTTTCATGCCAGAATGCTTGATGTTAAATTTGGTCAAATTCTGTTCAGCCACTTTTGTGAAGTTCTTTTAAGATTAGTTATTTTTAAGTAATGGCAGCCATACTGGATTGCAGACTAGCATTATTTTTACAAATTGAAAGGCCTTCATAACAGATGTTGAAAATAACAAGTGTTGACAGATGCATGATGAATAATACAAGACCATACCATCACCTGACTTGGCCTTAAAATCAGACAGGACAAAAACAGGTTAAACTCCATCCTTATTACCCACTAGTGGATTGTAAAGAAAACTCCAATGCTGTATCAACCAGGGCACACTGTTTTTATCGAGACTATGCATCTAAAATTTAGACATGTTGCAGATTATAATTAAGTCTGGCACTACACACAGTCCTATTGGTTAAGCCCACATGAAAAAAATTGCTGTCAGGATGCTACTTTACAAGAAAATCTTTGTAGCCTTTTATCTTCTTCAATTGTTTTTTCAACTCCTTGATGAAATCTGAGGGTTGAACCACAATAGAGATATCTAGTCCAACAGCCGATAGTAGATGTTCAATCTGAAATAGTGAAATTTGACAAGTTAATTACAATGTATCAACAAATATATAGCCTGACTAAATGAAGATTTTCGTTGTCTCCAGCAGCCATTGTAAACAATAACTGTCATTCACAAAATTAATTCAGATTAAAACTATCTTGATTCACAAAATTATGGCCCCTTTAACAGATTATAACAGATATAAAACAATAAAAATGAACATTCTTTTCTGTGATATCAAAGCATCAGAACTATAAGAAATCACTGTTAATTTTAAAAAATCTGCTTCAGAAGCTACTATCACCGTCCACCCCTAGAAGTCACAAAAGTGAAAGTCTGAGTAACCTTGAAGTGGACGCAAGTATGACCACCAGTAAGTTCATTTCTTTGTCTGCTGTTCATGCCAAAAGCAGGGCTGTTTATAAAATTGTGTAATTTAATGCACCAGTAATTTATTAGTTACATTAGTCCATGTGTCTGTGATTACTTTTCTTAGCCACATTAGTCCATGTTATCAGTAATTACTATTATTAGTCACATTAGTCCACGTGTCAGTAATTACTTTTATTACTCACATCAGTCCATGTGTCAATAATTACTTTTACTAGCCTCATTAGTCCACATGTCAGTAATTACTTTTATTACTCACATCAGTCCATGTATCAGCAATTACCTTGACGAACAACTGATGCATCACATGAAATGCATGCAGTCCAGTCTTCTAATACCTACTCAATTACATGTACAATACAGTCTGCCTGTTAAAAATAACTTATTGCACTATATAATCTATATATGCCCTAATATATAGTCATTAATATGCCCTAATGTATGGTCATTAATATGCCCTAATGTATGGTCATTAATATGCCCTAATGTATGGTCATTAATATGCCCTAATGTATAGTCATTAATATGCCCTAATGTATTGTCATTAATATGCCTAATGTATAGTCATTAATATGCCTAATGTATAGTCACTGATATGCCCTAATGAAT
>JAECUM010048107.1:0-19674 GCA_016617855.1 Megalonaias nervosa
GATAGATTTCTACATCTTTTTTATTTAACCTTATGTGCGAACAAAAAATTGCTCTTTTCAACAATAGAGTTTGTTTGCCTGATTTAATTATAAATTTAAATTTGAAACTATACATCGCATGTCATTATCTTTGAATTTATAATTAAAACAAATTCTTATATACATTTTCATCTTACCGCTGTCAAAGACGTTTACAAAGAAGTCACAAAGAGCCTTGTTATCATCGTAGTCATACGCCCAGTACATAATTCTATAGCTGCCCACTGGAAATCTCGTGTTTTTCTCGTATGGAGTCACGTGCTTCATGGTTGCTATGCCAACGTTGTCTGTAACTTCTGGTTCGTTCCAGAAAACATTCTCGTACTTAAAGGCATACACGTCAGAAGGGCATGAGGTAAATATAGGGTGAAATGTATCTGTAAATCAGAAGAAGAAAAAAACGCAGTAATGAAATGAAAACAAATGAATATTTACTTTCCTAACTTGCGAACTAGTGGTTCAATATTCCGTTATAACAGTGGTTAGAGTGTTTCATCGAGAGAAATGTTGTGGTAAAATGAGAAATGAGAGATCATTTTACAAACTCGAAAATATTTAAATAAAGTATCGACGACTACGTTTGTATGGACGTTTGGACTACTAGGATATTTGTTGGAATGATTTCTACTGTGGCCGTAATGCAAGGGTATTAATTTCAGCTGAAGAAATCTGACGTTCAGATAAGATCGAAGTGGTTAGAGCGTCCGTCTCGGATGTGGGAGGTCGTGAGTTCGAACCCCGGCCGAGTCATACCAAAGACTTATAAAAATGGTACCAACAGCTGCCTCGCTTGGCGCTCAGCATTAAGAGGTTAGTGTTAAGATTGGCTGGCCTTGTGTCAGGATGATAGACTGGGTGGGACATGATGCAACATCGCTGGGACATGATATCCAAGTGCTAGATATCACTATACACTGCCACACTGCAGACATCGTAGCGATATGACTAAAAAAAAATTTAAAGCTGTGTTAAAAATCCAAATCACACACACACACACACACACACACACACACATTCAAATAAAGCTGCGGGGCTTATTTACCTCGAACAAAAACTTCAAAATGACACTCAGCACGCTGACCACGCACGTCTCTTACAGAGTATGCCGATACGAGATGAATATTCTTCATGACGTCATCGCAGCGGCAGTGTGCAAACTCCTGCTCTGACCAATACACTGTCAGTGATCTTCCTTTGTAATCCGTGGCCGTGAGATTGAGTTCCAAGTGGGCCATGTGACCATATTGTGTAACGTTAATAGTGAATATACTTCTTGATGGGCAATTAGAAAAGCTTGGAGCTGTAATAATAATAATAATAATAATATTAATAGTAATAATAGTAATAATAATAATAATGCACTAGAATATAAAATTTAAAAAGTATCTAATGCAGTGATGAAGCATTATTTCTATGCCTTAACTCCTAAATTCAGAAGAGAAACCATTGCTTCAGAACATTTTTTTCAATTATATTGAAGGAAGGTAACTCGTAAAAATAAACATATTCATGAGTGTGTTTACATCCTACGATTTCAAACAGTTTTTCTAGTTAACCTTCAATTACTCGTTCATTTCATGTCACATTGTGGAATTATGAACTTAAATTATCAAAAGATTTCGTATAATTTATAAATTACAGATTAAAAATGAATGTTTACACATACTAAAAGTATACAAACCTGAATAGTTGTCGGGTACGTCACCTGCAATATGAATTTTAACACTGATATACTTTAAGTAAAACAATTCGTTTTGAATTGCTGTGTATATAGCCTGAAACTTATTATCAACTGTATAAATAATTTTTATTTTTCTCTTTAACAAAAAAAGAGTAATTTTTCTTACTTTGAAAAAAAAAAATGTATTTGCTTATTTTAATAACGTGATTGTAACAGTTCTTTATTGAGGCCTGCATCTTGCGGATTCCAAGAATGTCAACCTGTCCACCATCTTGCCATATTAAAGAAACTGAGAGTATAGCCAGTCACACTTTGGTTGTACTAGTTACATTAATCTATCATAACCATACAAATGAACCAATGACCTGTGATGAAACTATTCTGTTCATGCTTGCCAAAACATACAGGGACAAGATCTTTCTCACAAGTCTGGCAAAGAGCTTTGAAAAAGTACAATTGACATTTACGTTATCTAGCAAAATGGCAATGTTCACGAATCAAGTTTTAGTTATGGACCTTCACCAAATCAGATTAGCAACAGTTTGCAGAACAAAAATACCGTTATTAAACATAGGATAGGCGTAGCCTTGCTTAACTACCGAGAATCCAGCATATAATTTATTTTCATTTAAGACAGACAGACAGACAGAGACCAAAACACGTTTTTTTGTGAAATAATAATGCTGACATTAGAAACTGTAGAAACTCAAACCATATGCTTTAGTATCAGAAATCTGGAATCTAATACCTATGCAACGTGGACAGCACTCCCCATCAAACACCTTTCTTTCATGCTGAGGACATTCTAGCTGAATGACATCACATGTCTCTTCGATGCAGTGAACTTTTCTCGTGGACATACACAGGCAGGTCTAGAGATTGGACAAGTAAAATATAAAAGATAAATTACCACGTAATGTATTTTGAAGTAGGCTGTCTGATAGGTAGTATTTGCTTTCGCCTGAGTGTCTCTCAGAACAACTATTTAATGAATAATTAATTATTTACATTTTAAACAGAAGATTTAAAATATATAGCTTCTGCCCAACAAAAATGTTAGTGCACTACATTAATAATAACAATAACAATAATAACAATAACAATAATAACAATAACAATAGGAATGATGACGATGTTGAATGTGTTGTTAACAAAGAACGAATGAAGAAATAACTCTTGTATGATCAGAAAAGTCAGATCAAATTTGTCTCTTTTGAGATATTAATAAGAAAAAAGACGTTGCAGAAACCTGCAATGATTGGCAACATGATATCTTATTTAATGTTTATATCAGGAATAATGTTGTTGAACAAACTATGTGGACTTCAGGTTGTTGTTGTTGGGTTAACGCCATTTTTCAGCACACGATAGGCTATACATGGCGGCCAGTATTAATGGTGGAGGAAGAACCAGGGAAAACCCAGGAAAGAACCACCGACCTAAGCGAAGCTACTGGCAAGCTTTCTCACATATCCACACTGGCGGAATCCGAGACTCGAACCCACGCAGACAGAGGTGAGATGGCAGTGGTCCGTAAAGGAGAGCGCTTTAGACCACTCGGCCACTCGGGGCCCCCACTTTAGGTTGTAATTAACTGTATAAATTTAGCAGTTCAAAAAAAAAGCCGTCTGATGGAGACATGCAGAGCACGTAGATTCTTTAGAAAATATTTTTTCTTTTGACCTAACATTTCAGATTTACCTCGATGCAATTATTTCAAGAAAATCACTGTGTACCTGGCAAGCACCTTGCTTGAAAGTATCCCCAATTTCAAAGGTCTGGCTATTATGGTGGCATTTACTTTCAAGCGGTTCCTTACAAACTCTGCTGCAGCCATCTTGACAGCACTTCTTGTTGCGCATACAGTCGTTGTCATGGTGACATTCATAATGACAAATTCCCGTCTGCAGAGGATTTTGTGTCACTTGGCAGAATCCTTCCTTGACCTCTGTATATAAAAAAATTTTGCATACAAAAAGATGTTAAATGTTGATAATGTAAGTAGATATTGTTTTTGCATTTTATATGGTGCATCCTACTACGTCTGTCGGTAAATCTTTTTAAGTTCGATACAAAACACAAAATATCTGTATTTTTAATGCATATGCATTTCCATGCAAATTCTTTTCTCTGATAAATGTTTCCATGGGAAATAATGTTATTTGCACAAGAAACTAAGTCATGCTAATGAATTTCACAAATTAATCAACGTTTTAAACTAATTTATGCAAAATAGGAAAATGGAGGACTTGTTGTGGTTTATGGATGTAATTTTACTCTCAATTCATTTATTGTCCTGGGTAACAATTCTCATGGTTTTGCGAAAACTTACATTTTCCTCGGTACATCAATTTGTGGATTAAGTCAGGAGTCCTACTGTTGTCATGATGTGATATTGTTCGTTGGGTTTTGAAATAGTTTTTATCAGCAACGACAAATCCACGAAACGAAACGTACACAATGAAACAAAAAAATGATGAACTGACAGGGTTTGCATGCATCTGCTTGTAACTACATGTGTTATAAGATATAAAACTGCACAAAAAAAAACTTGGAATGCAATATGTAAATATTTTGTTCTTTTAAACTTTTTATTTAGCCAGTAGAAATAGAACAACTGGACATTATTCCTTAAAAGTGAAATTAAAAAAAAACTAAGTATAAAGTTAGCTTTAAGTCGATTAAAAGGTTAAACGAGTGAATGAATGTTGAAATCACAGCTAGTACTGAGTTATAGAATAAAAAAAAATGTTTTTAGAATAATTTTAAAAAAGAAAAATTATGTGGAATCATTTCATCAATTTCACAAGCTGAGTTACATCTAAACTAAGGGATGTAAGCATTTGCATATCACAGTTTAAACATGAGGTTTTCGAAAAACTGGAATGTACTAACAATGTAGTATCTATTTTCAAACAGACCGAAAAACAAGTTAAAAACAATGAAGTTTACTCACTTATTTCGCACGTATCTCCCTCAAATTCTTTTGTACATGCACATTTTGCTTCAACACCATCAGCAATACAACTTCCTCCGTTCCTGCATTCCTTGGAACAAGTAACTGTGGCAAAGATCGTCACGGTTAAAATATTTTCTTATATCATGCTAATTATGGAGAGACAAGTAGACATGGTCGTCCGCATGAATATTTGGGCATTGGGTGGGGCAAAGCTAGACGCGCCCGCAGAATTGTTTGGGAGGGGAGCAAACATGTAAGGGCAGCTATTAAGTTTTACGGATGTATGCCAAAACATATTTAGAGGTGAAATCGGTGGAGGGGGCAAAAAGATCTCTCTCTCTCTCTCTCTCTCTCTCTCTCTCTCTCTCTCTCTCTCTGTACTGCCCTGCCAACCACGCACCCTGCACATGCATGTAATTGTTTTTTTTTATCTCCTAAAACCACAGTAAGACATTTCAGAGGTTACAGAGACTGTACTTTGTATGCAAAATTTATATCATGCTGTGGCCTCTCTCTCTCTCTCTCTCTCTCTCTCTCTCTCTCTCTCTCTCTCTCTCTCTCTCTCTCACACACATACACACACACTCACACACGCGCGCGCACGCGCAATACATTGGCTGCCTATTCACATAATACATTTTTGCCTAAGACAAGATTCCTGTACAGGATCATGGACATAGAATTTTGCGTTTAATTTCACATGGCAAAAAGTACACGAAACGAACAGCATATCAAGTAGTATTCATTAATTCAAAACACCACAAGACTGATGAAAAATTAAAACGGACACAATACAGTAAGACATTGCTTCTTCTCATTCATAAAAAAGACTAAAACGGACATATTTGCAACAACAGTTTAAAAATCTGAAGTTCTCTTTCTATGAGATACGTAGAGAAATACAAGAGTGAGAAGGTACTATAGTAAGAATAATAAAATAATATGTACACGAATAATAAACTACGGAAACTGACAGTAACATATACCTATTACAGAGATGATATTTTATGATACGGGAGAAAATGACACTTCAATACAATTACCTATTTCACATCTTTTTCCAGAGAATGACGTAGAGGAACACAAGCACCTGGAACTGTTATGTTCTGTTATACATCGGCCACTGTTGGCACACCCTCCTTTGCAAATGGCTTTGATGGACACAAAAAATTCACAATTAATCATAATTAATTATAAAGATGGATAACTTAAATATGTAAGTAATCGGGAATTGAGGTTTGTTTTCCTTTCTTTGAATGACCTTGATAATTAAGAAAATCAATCATGGATCAGAGAACGATTTCAATCAACATTAAACTTTCACGACTCTGCAAAGCCATAAAAATTGTGACATTTAGGCTGCAGTCGTTGACGAACTAAAACTCTGTGTGCGTGTGTGTGTGCGTGTGTGTGTGTGTGTGAGAGAGAGAGAGAGAGAGAGAGAGAGAGAGAGAGAGAGAGAGAGAGAGAGAGTCTTCTAAATAATATCACATCTGTGATCTTTGTAAAATTGGAACGATGAAGAACAATTAAACGTTTGTGGATTAAATTGCTAATATTCATATTTAATGATTTTTTAGAAAAAGATATATGCTCGTAGGATCATAATATACCGACACATGCGCTTGAGTTCTAATTTTTTTAAATCTTTTTTTTTTAATCCGTTTTCCAATCCATCTAAACTAATATCCTGCCAAATCATTACATTCATTCCTGAGTTGAATTTGTTCAAAATGTGCACGAATTTATTGGTGGTTTATTAATTAGTACTGTTATATATGAACAAGTAATTACTTTTTTTCTGAACTATTCGTTTATAATTTAGATGTTTAATAGAGTGAGTAAGGAAATCTGAAACATATACTGACATCAAGTCTGGAAAAATAATCTCCAAAATAGGCTTGAATGTAAAGATGCTTTTTTCATATTGTAAAGGAATGAATGTTCAACACCTGCATACAAATTGTTTACTTTACGTAAATATATTTAGTATAATGTGCCTTGGAAATAAGAATATTATAGCGCTAAGTAAAGTTTTCACAAATGTAATTACATACGAAGATGGAAGTCATAGACATAAAAATTACAAAATCTTGTTTGTGGAGGTCTGTAGAATATATCTGCTCCATAATAGCCTCCCCCCCCCCCCCTTATTCCTCTAAAAGTAAGCAATAACTCCAGATACTAACACGTGACTTCATATAATCTAACAATTAACGTCATATGAATTAGTGTTACTTTTCAACATATGCTGACATTTTCATGAGAAATGGCTGAAAACTATTAAATTTATGATAATTTTAATCTGTTATGATATATCTATCTTTCAGTGTGTTGGCAATTATATAGATATCTTTCATTGTGCCGGCAATTACCTGCTGTATCTATCTTTTAGTGTGCCGGCAATTCCATGCTATATCTATCTTTCATTGTGCTGGCAATTACAAAGATATATATTTCAGTTACTGGCAATAACATGGATATATCTATCTTCGAGTGTTCCGGCAATTACATAGATATATCTATCTATCAGTACATAGATATATCTATCTTTCAGTGTGCTGCCAATTACATGGATATATCTGTCTTTCAGTGTGCCGGCAATTACATAGATATAGTTATCCTTCACTGTGCCGGAAAGTACAAAGTTACATCTTTCAGTGTTCCGGCCATTACATAGAAATATCTATCTTTCAGTACATAGATATATCTATATTTTAGTGGGCTGGCAATTACGTGGACATATCTATCTTTCAGTGTTCCGGCAATTACATAGATATATCTTTCTTTGAGTACTTGGATATATCTATATATCAGTGTGCTGGCAATTGCGTGAAATCTGCAACTTTTTCCAACAAGAGTAATGGGTGTTGGTAAGTCTATCACTTCGAAACGGAAACTTACGTATGACAGAACAAGAATGTTCATTTTGCAGTTAGTAAGGAAATTAGACATTAAATTTAATTTTGTATTTACATTCATTTCATCAGGACAATGACAATAACATTGTTGCCATGTTATGATATAGTACATTGTAGCTGAAGCTCCTAATTTCCCCACCGGAAAAGAAGAAAGATGGATGCTCCATGGTAACTTACGTTTCTCGCATGTTTCTCCCTCAAAGTCTTCCGGACATTCGCAAGTACATTTGTCATATTCCCAGAGTACAGTGCCCCCATTTTCACAAAAGCAAGTCTCCTCTGAAACCACTGAAAAATGGACGCAAGCATGCAGAGCAGGGTATGATCGATCTGTTTCTTGAAAATCGTCTAATACTTTTCTATAAATGTAAAACAACTGTCTCATCAATCAAAAACTATTCAGGCTTAAGAGAAAATAGTGACCACCCTTGATGCACTATGAGACAATATTAACTACTTTTGGTGCAGCAAGAGACAATACTGACCACCTTTGATACAGTAAGAGACAATATTGACTACCCTTGACGCAGTAAGAAACATTACTGACTACCCTTGATGCAGTAAGAGACAATACTGACTACCCTTGATGCAGTAAGAACAAGATTCTCAATACGGAAAGGACTGGTTTCGATCAGTATCTCTGGTTTCTTCTAACAAGCACTATAATCTTCTTGCCCTTCTCGATTTCTTTATGCAAGTTGTGCGACTTTGTCATATATTTAAAGTAAACGAGAGATACTAACGATGTATGCATCGCAAAAGGCCCAACTTACTCTAATTTCCTCAAACAAAGTTTTGTTGTAAAACCCAATTTAGGAAATTGTTCCATCAGGGGACATAACTCCTTTAAACGAGGCCGTAGAATGCCAGATATCTGAAGTGTTAAAGGTCTCATTAGTATATAAGTCAATGGAAAATAGGAGTGTATTCCAACATTCCTTACTCAAGTTATCATGTGGAAACCAAATAAGAAGGAGCAATAAGGGACCATAATTCTTCAAATGACGATATGGAACGTTGTAAATTAAACTCATTCAAGAACTCATCCGTACAAACCCCATGCCAAATTTGCTTCAAATCAAACAATCCTTGGTAAGGTAATGCGGCAGAAACCAAAGTTAGTAGGTAGTGCAACCGGGGGTCATAACTACTATAAATGATGTAGTGGAGCGCTGGAATTCGAATGCATTCAATATGTCTTCATTATAAATTTGGTTGAAAGTCAAGAGGCCTTGTTAAAGGTTCCACTTTAAAATTTCATATATTTGTAAAGGGGTGAATTTCTAAATAGAAAGTCAGTACCTACATTTGACGTATCGGGTCATGTGTTATTTACAGTAGAATCAATGTATGCTTATGTTGGCCTCAGTGTTATATTAACATTCAACTTGTATCCGGTGCTGCTGGTATCCAGTTCAGTGTGATTACTACAAGGGTACAATACGAAGCTATGAGCTTAGAGTGATTAGGAAGTAGCAACATATTTCAACATATTTGAATTAAGAATGATTAACCAGCCATATTTTCTTCAGATTTTGTATAGAGAAAGGCAAATTCGTGAACTTAAATCTCTGCATATGTAGAATTGTATGGAGATTCGTTTGTTAGAACAGAGACAGGATGAACGTACAGAATATCATGCTATTTTTATGCATTTTTACTGCCTCACAAGCTGAGCTTAAAACAGGTGCGGAATAATACTAACTGAAAATTACGATAAAACCATTAGCTGGACGTATAGAGAATTTTATTTTGAATTGTAAGAGATGAAATAGTTTCCAGTATAGTGCAATATTCCATAAACGGAACCTCTAGCAGACGACATAACGTGTAAGGAAATAACAATTTGTGAAAACTATGGAGCATAATCAAAGTTTTGCCGCGGAAACGAAAGTTATGAATACCGACAATCAAGGGTTGTAACTCCTGTAAAAATGTTTCAATGTCTCATTAATTTAAATCTCCATACAGAATTTCACTGAAATTTAATACACATAGGTACGTTATGCTGCTAGAAAGATAATAAGGAGGGCATGCAATCACGGAGCACGACCCCTGTAAATGATATTTTGGAGTGCTAGAAATCTAACATATTCAAAGCCTGAGCGATATCAAGTCCCATAATACATTTGGTTGAAATCCACAAAGCCTTGGTAAAAGTTATGACAGAGGAAGGACAATCGGGGACTTAATGTCTGTAAATAATGTCGTAGAACACTGAAAAACAAACTCAAAGTCTCATCAATATTGAGCCGATAAAAGGTCGAACAGTGCTTGGGAAAGAACAGATCCGGACACGAAAGATACAGAAACTGGCAGTAAGGGGCCATAATTCATCTTTATGATGACAGACAAAGTTGGAAATCGAAACCATTTCAGGTTTCATAAATATCAAACTGCATTCCATATTTGGTTAAAATCTAAAAATTCCCAACGTAATCAATATATGTCTATGTCCAATATGTCGAGATAGGCCATAATTAAAAGTTCAACAGTCTTTTTCTTTAACATACTTGTGAAATCAGCCTCCTGCATAAAGTTCATTGTGTGTGTGTGTGTGTGTGTGTGTGTGTGTGATTTGGAATTTTAAGGTAGCTTTCAAAAATTTTCAGTCATATCGCTACGATGTCTGCAATGTGGCAGTTTATAGTGATTTCTAGCACTGGGGCATCTTGCCACAGACACATGTAGCACGATATTATTCCACCCAATCACATTATCCTGACATCAGATCGACCAGTCCTAACACTAACCCCTTAATGCTGATCGCCTAGCGAGGCAGCTGTTAGCACCAATTTTATAAGTCTTTGGTATGACTCGGTCGGGGTTCGAACCCGTGACCTCCTGAATTGGAGGCGGACGCTCTAACCACTAGGCCACTGGAGCGGTCTGAAGATCATTGGAATAATGCTCTTATATATATATATATATATATATATATATATATAGAGAGAGAGAGAGAGAGAGAGAGAGAGAGAGAGAGAGAGAGAGAGAGAGAGAGAGAGAGAGAGAGAGTAATTCTTTAATAAGTGGAATGATTGTGTTTTCGCGAGGCCGAAATAGACATGCTGGAACAATGTCTTCTTACTTACGTATGCTACATGTTTGCAGAATAGGGTCTTTCGCCCAGCCCTCACAACACCGCGATGAACAGTAGTACTCTGTCTCAGTCGTGTTGATCAGGTTTTGACACATCCTTGAGAAATAAATCACAAGAAAATTAATGATAGAATCCTCTGCATTTTTTGGGCAGGATAGGGAAATACAACCTAAGGAGATAATGTTTTCTGTCCAGGGACGAGGCACGCCGAGTTTCTGGCACCAGTCTTACCCCCCAAGGGTTGGAGTTTCCTATCCTGCTCACACGTATGAAGAAGGTTGTTTTTCTCACCCACAACAAGCCATGTTTTTCATGAAAAGGGTACATCTCAAATGACATTAAGCTCATTTAATGATGAAGTGCCCCAAAACATACATGGCATGTTTTGTAATGGAAATAATTACGTACGCAAGTTTATTTTTTCGTAAGTAAGGATTAGAAGGGTAGTAAATTGATCTCCAGAATTAATGTTAAGCAATATGTCAAGCAAACTCTAACTCATAACAATGGGCAGCCGACCAATACTATCGCCGGAAAAGTTTGAAGCATCGCGCGATTTACAAAGGCACGGAAGCTTTGCAGACATTCAGGCCTAATGTCCGTCTTTTAGTCGACAACCACTATCTTTCATATAGAACTCAAATCATCATAACTTAAAGAGTGTTTAAGCATAATCTCGCGCGCACACACACACACACACACACACACACACACACACACACACACACACATAATCTCACTAACTTATATGAGGTACATAAAATACTTTATAGAATATATGCTACGCAAAGGTGAAGTCGACAACCACCATGTTTCATACAGAACTCAAATCATTATAACTTCAAGAATTTTCAAGCACTATCAAACACACACAAACACACACACACACACACTATCACTAAATCAGATGAGGTAAGTGTTTACATAAAATACATTGATTTTATATTATGTGCTACGCTAAGGTGAAGGCGTGGTTATTTTCAGGATTTATAATTTTGCAAAATTGATGTACATTGTTACATGTAATATTATTGATAATATTTTTTTAAATTGTATCAAGGTACCCTGGTCAGCATTCGATATAATAGTAAGATGTTAGCGACCTTGACAGAGAATTGTATTCTCTGTTAATGGCCATAAGCGAGAAAGATAATAGCCGCAGAGTTTAGAATTTAAAACAACGAAAATAAAACGATGACAGTGCTTGAATAGTACGTACACAATTATTGGAAATGCGATTTGTTTCATACAGGTACCAAGTTCCTACGGTGAAATATCGTCATTAAAATGTATTTTAAAATCACAAACATACTTATAAAAATATATATTTTTAAAAAATAATCTGAGTAATATGGTTTGAACAAAGGTACAGGAATGATGACACGTTATAATCAGATAGTCTTGGACCTTCGGATACATCAACAGTGCACACACAAAATCGCTGAACAAGAAATTTTAAAGACATCTGTATGAACCATTTGCTTTTTTATTTTCAGAAACTGTTGTACATACACTAGTTCATAAAGAGTGTGCAAATTATTGAAATCAGGCATAGTTAATAAGCTTTTAATTTGATTGCAAAATAACTTGATCTAGCTGATATCGATTTTTTTTTTACCTCATCCTATTATCATCGCAAGGAGAATTGATATATTTAGGTCTCATCTTAATTACACTTTCCAGTGTGTAACACTGGTGAGTTTCGTTGTTGTCATTTGGGCAACTTTCAGGCTGCATGGATCTTCTTTGGTCCCCGAAGAACCTAGAACAAAACACAAGTCCACGGATTAGAAGACAAAATGCTTTCTTTCTTATTTGCAATTGCATCTTTTAAAACTATAACAAGATTTTACACAAGTACTCATTTCAAATTAAACTTTTGGGTAGGTTTCAATAATCTGTAATACTTGCCAGGCTTATCGAGCTAAACATTGACGATAATGGATTAGTATTTTAAATTGTACATGATATTAGCTAAACTGTGTGGATCTAATCATTTCACATGGCACCTGACTGTTATGGTGATACTCTGTGAAACGCGCATGTGTAATATAACGTTATGTGATGAAGTTTTCAAACGCAAGTGCAGATAGCAGAGTCGATTATTTAAAGTCATGTGAATCGATATTTTGCAATTATTTCTCTTCTTTGATAATTTAATTAATTACACCCAAACACTTTTTAGAAATGCAACAGACTTCACAACAATTTGCCTCTGTTATGCTTATTGGAAATGCCATAACATTCACATCAATTTGCCTGTGTTATGCTTATTGGAAATGCAATAAACTTCACATCAATTAGCCAATGTTATGCTTATTGGAGAATTGTTGTCATTATAAAGACGGTCGAGAAGACAAATATTATTAAGGTTAGAGCATAAAATGATAGTATTCTTCCTCGATCGCAGGTCTTTAATATTTTATACAACACCAACAACAATATTACGAACAGAATTCTTTCACCACAATGCTACTACCAGAAGGAAAAGAAGCAGAAACAGACATAGAAACGCAAAGCTTTACAGACATAAATGGAGTCAACATAAAACTAATTAGATATTTTTGCGTCATGTTTTCATGGCACCGTGTGACCTCCTTTTCTTTAGCAAATTATATCTTTTTTAAAATAGGTAACGATGCTTTTATCCTGTTGTCTCGAGTAATTGTAGCTACGATTTATTATCATATAATCATGATGTAACACCACGTGTTCTCCTGAACACGACTATTAACCTTCCCAATGTAAGAAAAAAATATATTTGTAAAGTTATTAGACCAAAAATGTTTAAGTATCATGTATTAATGCGACACGTATAGTAAAATTTCAAATGTATTTACTATTATTTAAGACGCAGTACGTGTATATATTATGTAATCTTCGTGTCTTTATAATGCAACAGATGGAGTTTTAATTAGAAATGTTTCCATGTAATTATATATTCCAAGTTTAAATAAATAGTTAAAATTTTCTTCTTTCAACTCTTCATTATATGGTCAAAGTTTCGCAAACCAATTTAATTGTTTTTCTTCAAACGAGAGTCCTTGATACTTAATTACTTGCTCGGTATGAAACAAAGAAAATTTTGTTGAGCATCAGCGATCAAAGTAAATTTTAATTACTTGATACAGTTTGCTATTTCCTTCTATTTCACGAATTCCTGAACTCATTTCGTAACAGTAAAAAGATTTCCAGGTGAAGAACATTAAATGTGTTAATTTTCGTCCCTATATTTCTACAATCTCTTCCTCTGGCAATATCCCAATGTTTGTGAAACAAAGTATGATGGTTTTATTGTCTCATAAGAAGCATTTAAAAAAGCAAACCTCAAAAACATCAATTAAAAGCATGTCAAGTTGGTCATGCTTGGCATATTGCCAGCAAAACATATTTTTTTTTCTCAGCTTACCCGTCTCTCCTTTGGTGCGCATTGATTCCAACAAATAATATCAGGTGCAAGAACGGCATCTTCAGTGTTATAACTAATTACTCTGAATTCTATTCACATCTAGATCCACGTAATTTTCCAGGTTGAGGGTAAGACAACAAATTATTAACATTTGTGTTCCTCAAGTTGACTACCAGTCAATACACAACGTAACTATGGCTGAAGACGGTCGCTAATTAGACTCTTATCTGTTTTACCTTTAAGGGGTATTGATCAGGAAGCAGGAATGCTAATGGAAAAGGAATCGTGCAGAGCCTGTTTATGTTAATAATGTATAAACAGCAACGGCTTGTTTATCTGCTTGTACATCATATACTAGAGTTTGGTTGCGAGAAACTGTTGTATCTTATTGAACAGAGCTAAAAAGATACCCGTTCTTGGTTATCAAATTACTGCTCGATCAATGCAGCCGTTCGAAGATGAAAACAAGATTGCAAAAGGTCCCAAGTGCATTCATCCAAGTATTCTAAAGAAAAACGTGCTAACACCATTCGTACTGAATCCTCAACTTTTTTTCCACTTCAAAATTCAGATGCCACAAAAATGCAAGGTGCTCAAAAAACAGCAGAAATAATCCATCGACAATTCAGTACTTTAGAAAGCTTGGCTTGAGAAACAGCAAACAAGTAAAAAACGTATTAATATTTTAGTAATTCATAGCAGAAAAGACATTTGATTATACAAAAAGGCACAGCGGATAATAGCATAAATCAGATGTTTTTTCAAAATGTATACTAAAGAGACAGTCGTCATGCGCGTACTAGCGTCAAAATAAGAAAGAAAGTCTTTGTTATCAAGTCAGATGTCAGATGTGACCTAAATAAAAGTACAGTACAGTAATAACCCACTCTTGTTTCTTCCAGTACAATCCACCACATCGTCTCAAATCTTGTTGTCGGGAATAAAAGTAAAGGATTCATTTTGAAGCCAAATTAAAGCAATACACTCCAAAAGTCCTACTCTGGAATAGTCCAATATCGGTTGTCCCAAAGTAAATCTATTTCATTATATAATGAAAATAGCAAACAAATCTATAGTAAGTATTTGAACATTGTAACAAACTTAGAACACCGCGTCATTGCAGCGCAAAGACTGTTCACTTCTGTCCAAAAATTGTAATTAATTATGTTACCGTTTTCATCTATAAATACGCATTGAGAATATGTGTCGATAGAGAACATAGCAAGACTGTGCTTTATATCTTTTAGAGTGAAAACAATGTTGAAAAGAAGAGTGAAGACAACGTTGAAAAGATAGCAATGCATTGTTAATTGCCACTAACAGTTGCACATGAAATTATAATTGATTTCAGTTTACTCAAGATCTAGTGATCAATGAATTGGAAAGGTCTGTACAATGCTACATATATTATGGATATAGCATCATTTTGCTGTCCTTCTTGGTAAATCATCTCAAAGAGACAGCATTTGGGAGGGTTTCTAACGCCCACTATGTCATCGCCAACAGACACCCAATAGAAACCGCTTTTTTGGATTTGCTGGATTATTAGACGAGTATACTTGAATGTGTTTATCTTATCAGGCGACATATTTTAATGAAAATAAAATCGTTCTAGCGCTCAAAATTTGTTTGAGACCATATCTACATAAAATAACAAGTGGACATTTATCCCCCCCCCAAAAAAAAACTCCAAAATTAATTTTAGAATTTTCAGGCAGGATGAAGGAGAACGCTGGAGTAAACCAAGTGGTTTCACCTAATACCGGTATAGCCTGCATGATTAAAAAAAAATGGTTAGACATGGTGTATTGGGCGTAAAGAGATGTGCTGTATGTCAAATTGTTCACACATATGATGAATAGAGATGAAAGAAAACTAAATTCACCTTAGAAATATATCTCAATCCAAAAAAAATTCATAGATTTAACACAATTTTCAATCTATACCCCGTGAACTAGTCAATAATTTAAAATATTGTTCGGTCTGATCTTAAATAAAGAATTGTCCAAAACAACAATATGAAAAATTATCTCTTTTAAATAACGGCGAAATAGTAAAAATAAATCATGCGCATCGGAAGTAATATCAACGTCAATACATAGTATTCTATCGTTGTCTTTTGATGAAACTGAACAGAGATTTCATGGACCATGTGAAAATTGTATTTATCCAACCATTATGTCTCTACATTAATTCCAGTGTTTATTAAATATTAGATATGAACAATAATTAATCGACAACATCCGCTTGATTTTATGACGGCATAGTGCTTAAAAACCAAGTTTGTAAACCGTTATGTCAAAACGAGTCAGATCGGTACTTCAGAAAGTAATAAGACAGGACGTGATGCGTAAAATGCGTGAAACAGAGTTGTTACTGTGTTTCCTATCCAGAAAATCAATCCCAAATAAAGATTTTTCTTTTCTTTTCACGCGTGTACTGGATAACTTGAAGAAACTCAATCAAACGTCATGGCAAAATAGCTGCTTTTTGGAAAGGTGTCTTATTTAGAATAAAAGCAATTTGAAGTAGGGCTATTTGGAATCAGACCACAATTAATAGTTCCGGTTAAGTACCCGCGATGTAGTCCCGGTTTATTTTTAGAGCATCTTTTTCCTGTCTCCTTTTGGTGGTGATGCAAGAGTTAGATTGGGCATTCTTGGTATGGATTTAAAGGTAACTGTTTATTCTTTAGAACATGGGTTTATGGTATGGCTGTCTGTGTGTGTTTCGGCAACAGTGTACCGTGAGTCTTGGTGGTGATCCAGAAGTGAAATCTGTGTTCTACTGCACGTTGGATTGTAAAGAGTCCAGCCTCTTAAAAAATTTACGGTGAACCTATGAAAGAGCTTCACCTTGAAGTCATCTTTGAAGGTATTTTTGATTGACATATGATTTGTATTGATTGTGACACAGCGGAAAGTTCAGTACTGTGAGATAAATGTTGAGAATATATAGTAAAATTAATTGTGTTCTGGGTCCATTTCAATGGCTTAAGATCAAAATCTTTACGTCTATGCCTCCACCCCCAATCCACCTTCAAACATCACGTCTCCCAAACCTATGCATCGACAGTTACACAGGGCCCAGAACCCAAACTCCATTAATCTCGTAGGGGTCGGGGGGTCGGGTCGTTTGTAAGCTTTCAGAGATTAAAATTCATTTTCATGCTGAAGTACTCAAGAAAGCATCGGATCTGCTACCTATGATGACATGCTTTGGTAATATTTTATTTTATCCCTTTGACCACCTGAGTGCCTAAATGGTGTTATCGTGTGCCTGATACATCTTTTGTTATTTAAGACCTTCATCAAAAGATAATAAAAACCAAAACATCGAAACTTGGAAAAACGTACTTCCAAACTTATCCCAAGGTAAAGTCACTGCATTTAAAGAATGTATCATGCACATATTTGTTTACGTTGTTGTTATTGTTTTTCTTTCCTTTTTGTTCTTGTTACGAAGATTTAAAAATCTTAATTGTCATGGTTTAGTAACATTCTGTCTCGACTTCTGCCCTTTGCGATGCAATCCGAATGACATCGCAATGACACGTAACATGGAATCAGATGACATCAATGGTAACGGAGCACAACTTATGTACTCAACCGTCTCTAACATTTGAACATGCTCTGGATTTAACTAGTTGATTTTATATGATTTAGATAATTGTGGGGCATGCATAATATTGTCGATCAGGAACAATAAAAAGGTGGTGTTTAATATACACTATCTCAATACGTGTAATATAGGCAGTATTGTGCTACGTCCCGCTCAACCCTTATATACATATATACTCCTATGGAAACCGCTTCAAGAACTTCTATTTTTAGACGCGTATCGTGGACCAATCATATTGTTGTCAGGCATAAACTTGAAAATAAGCGTCCTTAGCATCCTGAATTTAACTTCGATCAAAGTTACAGACATTTGTCAAAAACAAATTTCTCCATAATTTTGCTGGTTTCTTTTTCCAAATTTGTTTTTTTTTTCTCCCCCAACCACTTCAAACGTAGGGTCGTCTGGAAAATATAGGGTCCGTCGGGTAACCAGAAAAATACTTATATATATATATATATAGTTCGTATCGAATATACCATTCTGATATTATTAACATTTCTTGTATGAAGCTCACAAAGGCAGTACATTAAGTAATAAAAACAGCCTCATTGATAATAAATTAAATTAAATCTAATTAAAAGAAGGTCTTCTACTTGGCTACTCACGAACTCGCTCAACATAGAACATATTAAAATGTGTAGGGACGGTGTGGCAACAGCTGATGAGAAGAGTAACAAAAGAGTGGAACGTTTTCAACTGCAGACATTTGTACAAGCTGTTGTCTTAATCGGGCCGGTCTACATGAATGGTGCATAAATCTGTAAAATGTGATACATGTCCATCTATTTGTTTCAATTTAATAAAGCCTGATTGTCGTATAGTTCTCATGCGGTATAACGAGTTAAGGAAAAACTATAAATGTACTAAGACTGGCAATCTACGTGAAAATACAACAGTAAATTATTCTAAAAGTTTACAACTTTTACAATACAACGTAAAGATTATAAAATAATCAAAAAATGTATGGGGAAAACTCGTATTCCTCCATTTTAAATAGGACTAATGTTTTTAAGAATGAACAAAATCGCACAACATTTAAAACAGTAGCCTGTGTGTTCAATATATTTATTCAACTGAATAGTAGTGTAATGGTTAACTCATGGAAACACTGGGCTGGGCCATTTAAATTTTCAAATGCTTTTAAAGAATTAAATGTCTCTAATTTTGTTAGGAATCAGCCTATTCCCTAGTCGGAAATAAATACTTCACTCCAAATTAAAACCCATTGGTTGTTTGATGAAATGTAACATGAAGAAAAAAAAACATCCTTGTCTAAAATCCACTACGTGGTTCTTGAAGTCTGCCTTTGCAATTTTATCTCTAATTTCTGCACTGTACAAGATGTAAATTTTACAAAGTTTAAAAATGTAACTTACCATCCATAGCCACGCGGTATCTGTGTAAAACATATTCCGAACAATAGAAAGTGCAAAAGAAAAAAACTCATACTGATTTAAATCCAAGTCAAAGTACATACTACAAACTTAACATTAAATAAACATAGCGTGAGTAATGTTACAACACCTGTACTTAGTCATAGGTGACTGTTGTACTAAAGAAAAGACGAGCACTTCTTTAATGTCAAATCTCGCTCGATACTATCTTTTTATTGATGTAGTCTCAATATTTGACATGACACAACGTATTCAATAGAAGGTGTGCAATAAGTTAAATGAAAGTACATAATTTATAGATTCGTGATGAATATACACAAATTAGTAGCATGCTTCTTATACGAGTCTTTACAGTAGTGAGAGCATTCGGATGTGTCATACAAGGCGGATCAATGTAAAGCAGGCGTCACCTGGAATCCTAACCAATCGATTCCTCCCATGTATTATTCGTACTATAATAAATGCTGTATTTTCCATGGTGCAAAGGTTATATATATATATATATATATATATATATATATATATATATATATATATATATATATATATA
>JAECUM010048109.1:0-18587 GCA_016617855.1 Megalonaias nervosa
TAGTGACACGTGTCTTATTTTATATTAAAACTGTTGTATATACCGTGACACGTCACGCATTTTATCTACTTAACACAGCATGAAAGTCATGAGATTGTATTCTAGACAGGGTCGGATCAGGTCAAGTGTTGTTGGTGGGCGTGGGGTGCCAATATTTCAAAAGGTCCCTGACTTTCCTCTAAAGAGCACCAAAGCAAAATTCTGTGTGTCTATTTACTCAAATCATGCATAATACCCAATACACTTTCGCAAGAATAAAACGATGGGCAAAGTTTAAGTGAAAAATGACTGTAAATTTGTGTGTGAGTTCTTTTTTTTCAGCCTGGGGTGGGGTTCAAACCCACCCCCCACCCCCACCCCCACCCCCCATCCGGCCATGCCGCTTGTAACGAATTTAATAATCAAAGTCAGATTCTATTTAAAGGAGGTCCGATTTAGGGGAGGACGAAACGTTTTGTTATTACGTACAAACAAGCAACATGCTAACATATCTTTGAAACAAAATGTTACACGACAATACATTTCATATATCCATGTTTTGTGTTACATTTCATATATCCATGTTTTGTGTTACATTTCACATATCCATGTTTTGTGTTACATTTCATATATCCATGTTTTGTGTTACATTTCATATATCCATGTTTTGTGTGACTGAGTAGGTTTCTAGTGAGTGTGCACACCAGGAGAGTTTTGAGAGAGAGAGAGAGAGAGAGAGAGAGAGAGAGAGAGAGACAGACAGACAGACAGACAGACAGACAAAGAGTAGCTAGTATTAACCGAGAGATCATTTGCATTATGCTCGCTATATATGTTTGATATCATATGCACTTATTGATTTGGTGTATAAAGGCACATCAGCACAAGAGGTTATCCAGTACCAAAGCAATTGGAGTAAAGCACCTTGCCCAAGGACACACCCAGGTAGCCTACCCAGGCTGATAGGATGGTAGGATTCGAACACTCACTGTAATCAATGAGCCATTGAGTCTCCTTACAGATACAGTGAATCTAGCGTTTCATTATTCATTATTAAATAATGTTTGATCTAGTGTGTGTGTGTGTACACACACACACACACACACACACACACTCGTTTCATTGATTTATAGTTTCGGGATATTCATTTTTGCTGTTTTGTGGACAAAATAAATCCTGAATAAAAAAAGGCTTATTTTATTTTTCGAGGGTGTGTGTGTGTGTGTGTGTGTGTGTGTGTGTGTGTGTGTGTGTGTGTGTGTGTGTGTGTTCACGCCTGTCTGAAAAGCCGAGCTAAATGTTTAGAGGTTTTACATGACTAGACTTAACCTTCTACAAATAATTAGCCTGTTTATTAAACATAAAAATGTCACTTTATACGACAATTGGACAAGTCGTTCTCTCATTACTGCTTCGTATCATCGTATTCATGATCATTGAATAGTACTGTGCGCTACCTTCCTAGTCTGCAGGGGTGCATTATTCACTCCTATAATCCCAATTCAGCAAACCCTCCCTACCGTTCCCGATCGAAACTATTTCAACGCTAGTACGATCAGTTAGTTCACCATGCATTGCAGTGCTAGATCGTCTCTGGTTACGTACGGGTGTTCAGAAGTCAACTGGGATTAGTTACACCAAGAAAGAAGGATAACGTCAATAGAACACGCCTATTTGTTTTAATTAAACGCAGTGCCGACGAGGCAATATGTCGCAGTATTTATGTGGTTGATTTCCACCTGTCTGTCCTATTATAATTGGAATACACGTGGATTTTATTAAGGATTTATACATGTAATTGGTTATATGATAACAGTGGGAAGATCATTCATATTCATAGACATATCACGGATAACACCAGAACAAATTGAAATGTCTTGAAATTGAATCCCACAAATCCAACTATTTTCAAGTCTTGATAATTTGGTGTTACCATTCGATATCTTAATCCTCGGCTACTAAGTGTGTTCATGAATACACAGTGAATTGGATTGGATAGAATGCTCAAATAAGAATAACATTATTTGGGAACAGTAAGAGAATTCATTTCTGATTTCGCTTCAGTGGATTTATGTGTTAAAATTTGGACTGTGACGTAATATTTTTGAAATGGAACAAAGGTAAGTCTTTGATTATCTTGTGGCTTTTTAAAATATAGTCAATTAATTATTATTGTTATAGCCTATGTCCGTCTAAAGTTTATGCCAGTCCTTGTGTTTATCTGTTCGTCTGTATTCAAGTATGCAATCAAGTAAGTGGTCCAGAAAGCAAGAATGGAATTATGTATCGTTGAAAAAAAGAATGGATAAATGGGTATGTCTATGTAAGTATATTTGTCTGTCTGTTTCTTTGTAGATAGGCACATACTTATGCATGCAGACCTGTTTGACGCTGAAATGTGACTATTCAGATCAGATATTAAGGTTGTTTCAATAATGGATTTACTTTAAACTGAGGTGCATATATTTAATTTTTTGACCGCTGGTTGGCGAAATGCTTTTCGGAATCGTCTACTGTCGTTTATCTTTTGAATTCGTCGATGTCTGTAGGTATGTTGGTAATACATTTTATCTCTGTGGTATACATTCAAATTAATTCCCTAATATTTTCGTCTGTCCCTGTCGTTTTTAAAAGTCGAAAAATTATTCGAATTGTTGTGACTGTTCTTGTCCAGTTCAGTTTTGTGCAAGATTCCTTACATAAATCGCTGCGTTTTACTCCACTCATAAATGTTTGTGGCGCCTTATAGAAATCATTTTATTAATGTGAACTTAGAAGCCTAGAGTACAGTGTGATACAAGTTTAACTGTACCCCCAAAACAATCTTTCTTAGTTCTTGCATCTACCTGCTGGCTTCTGGCCGCATATATTCACTTACTTTCTTTCTTACTTACTTACTTATATACTTACTTATTGATAAATAGCATGCCCATTGCTGGTGGCTAATTACTGTTGCTAACATGAAAAAGCTGAGCACATAAGTTGTTTTCTTTAATACATTTTTTTTTCTCTTTGCGTGATAGTTCCTATGAACAATCTTTGATTTATAAAATTGATTGATGCAAATAATGAAAGGATTGGCCGTATGAATTATATAATCCTTTTTTTCTTTTCTCCCGCTGTGAGCTCCTTGATGAAATATTTTCTTTTAGATGATGTTGTCTTTTGTACGGGCATGTGTGGTAGGGATATATAGCCCTCAATTGAATCCTGCACATTAGGACTTTGAAGACAGGTTTATAGCGTGCAAAAGACGGAAACTTCAGCAAGGTGTAGGAAGGCGTGTTTTGAATCAATAGCTATTTAATTGCATTACGACTAGTAAATACAAGTGTCAAACATTGAGTGATATGCAAGTCGTGCTCCAGACATCGTGTAGGAAACGTTTTCTACATTCGGAGGGACCAAAATATTTCCTTACACTCGGATCTACCAAAACATTTCGTTACATTCGGATCTACCAAAACGTTTCCTTACGTTCGGATCGACTAAACCATTTCCTTACATTAGGACCGACCAAAACATATTTTTACATTTGGATCGACCAAAACATTTCCTTACATTCGGAACTACTAAAACATTTCCTTACATTTCGGAACGACCGACACGTTTCCTTATGTTCGGATATACCAAAACATATCTTTACATTCGGAACGAATAACCATTGGTTGGAATAGCATTATAAAGATTGTTTTATTTTGATCCCGATGAACTTCAACAAATTAAATAAACACTTCTGGGCGAAATTTTATCTCTTTTATTTTGCCAATCGTATGGATTTTATTTTTCTCTATTCCTTCTAATAAAATGTTTGTACCCGGGGAATGGTAGTTAATCACAGCATCTATCTCAAACATCTTACTCTAGGAATACAAATACGTTGCATGTACAATCGCATCTAAAAAGACGCCTTTTTATAGACATACATTCTAAAGTCACACTTTCATGAAACCAATAAATGGTGCAACTTTCATTCTGTTTAACTCTTTGTTTAATAGCCTTCTCATGCTTTCAGTTGCCTTCAGCAGGCTAATCAAATCCCCTTGTTTAATAGGTTTCTAGTTCCTTCAGTTGCCTTCAACAGGCTAATCAAATCCTCCTGTTTAAGGACCTTTTTGTCCCTTCCATTACATTCAACAGGCTAATCAAATCCTCTTGTTTAATATCCTTTTCGTTCCTTCATTTACCTTCAACAGGTTAATCAAATAATCATGTTTAAGGGCCTTTTTGTCATTTCCATCATCTTCATCAGGCTAATCAAATCCGCAGATTTCACTACAAACATCGTAATTTCATTCGCCCTTGCAGACATGCAAGCCCAGATGAAGATTTTGCTTCTTTCTCAGAAAATAGATAATTTAATGACCAAATTTGTATTTTCTTTTTTTATGTACACCAACACATTTTATTCCACAGTGATAGATGTTATGGTGACTTTGTCAATAATCAATTCGTCTTACACTCGACCGAGTTGAAATGGCATTATGTTGATTTTTTTTTTTCTGAAATTACTGGGGTCACCATTCTCAGTTTTGTACACTGACCATAAAATGATAATTTATATCCAGCTCTCACTAAATGAAAAGTGTTGTACTTGGTTACACCAGAGTAGCAGAGATTTTCTCCCGTTCATCACAACTTATAGGATTATAGGCCTTGCGTGTGTGTCTGTGTGTGTGTGTGTGTGTGTGTGTGTGTGTGTGTGTGCGATCGCAGTTAAGCAAAGGTGAGGAAAGAGTGTTTCAAATCTATAAGAAGAAGTAGAGTTAATACCCTAAACAATATTTTTAATTACGTTTTTAAAGTCATCATCAAACGTGTCATTTAAGTAAGGTTATGCGTTGAATTGGTTGAACGGATAGACCTTTAACGAAATTGAATGCTTTGTTTATTTTGATAAGTACTTAAGCAAAGAAATTATCGATTGGTCAGTAGACTTGTATTTGGTATCAAGACAGTTTTCTTGATCAAGAATAACAAAAATGTAAAAATGACAACATCATATAAATTTAATTTGGACGTAGCATTGCTCAAGTGTGCTTCAGAGAAGAGAAACAATGGCAGCAGCATGTAATGAGCATGTGCAGTTATGACAGATTCCTTATCACTCAACGTTACGTGTATCTGATTATAGACTTATACTGACATCATGATTTATCTGTTGAAATATGAATAGAAATTACATAACACGAAAAAAATACAGGTTCGTTAAACACAGAAAAGCCAGGACAAAAATAATTACTTTTTGTAATAAATTCTGCAGCAATGCTAACCCTGCGCTTGCCATTTCATGCAACATTTTACTAAAAGATGTAATATGATACAGTGATTTGCTTAGATACTTAATAATCCTGATTGCCGTTTTATGACAGACTTCGTGCAAATGAATTGCAAGCTTCTAAAATGCAATGTATACCGAGCTTTATTATTCGGAAACAAAACAGTTTCTTTTAAATGTATATTGGGGAACATCATGCCAAATGCGTACATTTGTACGTTAAAATGGTTATAAACTTGTTATCAACTATATCGTTCGTTATTATACGGGGTGAATGAACAACTGCTAACTACTGATGTATATATTTTCATTTATTAACTAGCAGATATTGAGTTATAAAAACACTGTAGATTATATGTACCCGTACCCCATATAAAAACAGCACTAATATGTGTGTGTCAGAGTGTGTCAATGTGTTCTTGATAAAGTTTAGGATATGTGCCTTATCAATAAAAGATTATCAATAAAAGAATGACGTATTAAACATTCTGTATTATACAATAAGGACAAGAACGCGATATATACTGAATACAAAATGCCACTTGTATGTATCAAAAACTGCAATGTAAAGTGCACAAAGAAGCAGACACATCTCGCCAAAAACATGCCACTTGGTAGATTTAAAAGAATGGAATGGTGTTTGCTTCCAATTCTCAGTTCCTATCTCCAAACATGCAGTTTAATGTAAACGTGGTTTAAAAGCTAGCAAGATATGCAATAGTTCCAGTAAAATTATGTTTACTTATCAAAATATTATGAATTCACTCCTAGATGACACTAAACTGATAATTACCACTTACTTCATTGACTTTAATGTTCTACAGTGTCTTTGTTTTTTATATTTAATTTGTATTGTGATTGACCTTTGTCCGTAATTGAGGGTAGCAGTTTGGGCCTACCTGACAGTTGTCATTTTTTAATAAAATGTTTACTCGGATTTGGTTTCAGGACATCGGTGTTTTTGCCTTGGAAATTATATGGTCGATCGGGTTTTTGTTAGATTGTATGCTAAAATTTAAGTAAAAGAGAACTGATCTTGTTTACGATTTTGAGGGAAATTTCCATTGGAAATGACCTAAGTTCAGGACACTTTGTTGCGTCGTAAGTCAGGTGACAGCCTGTACATAAAGAGGGTCGCGTAAACAATTTTTCATTCCTCGTTTAATATAATTTTTTGTTGAATCAATTTTAGTTGTGTTCATGTATACTTTGAGAGAAATTATTTATTTAAATTATTCATTGGAATCGCAAAGTCCTCGTTGACATTTTGGACTAAAACATTACTTTGGGATTAGTGTGAATTCATTCAAAGACATTCTGGATTATATCATTGTGATACATAATTACTGTTGGCACATCAGCTCATTAAAAAAAAATATTGGTATATCAGCAAGTTCAATATCGGAATTCATTTGGAAAACTCTATACTTTTGGACTTGTGGTAGAATGTTTAGGATTATTTGTGATTTAACTAACAATACTGTAAGATCATCTTAAATGTTCACTTTGTAACTTAGAGAAATAAATTTATTTGTTGGATTTTCTAAACTTATTGGTTTCGCTTCTTTCTACTGCAAAGTTCAAGATCTAGATTTGTAACAAAATAGAAATAAAAAATATCTACCTTTGGAACAGAACATTTGCGGAGCTTTGATAATGATCAAATAGTGAATATTATTTTTGGGGGGCAGTCGGTATATTTGGTGCTCGAAGAAATATCTAGACATAATGACTTTGTATCCCAAGTATCAGAGTATGTAAGATGCATGAATTGCATCATTTAGGAGTTTGATATTGGTGAAATGTCCAATGGTGTGCTGTAACAAATTAAATGTGGACGTTTCCTTACACTCCTGTACAACAGATCAAAATATAGCTGCATAGCCACGTCTGAATAATATTCACACAAGTGTATGTTTTAGCGCTCTGACTGGATGTGTCTGTTTGGACTGAGAATTACTCTGCCAGAAACACTGTATTATGTACGTGCGAAAAATGGTAAAACAAGGACCAATGATGGCTACCTCATGTCTGCCATTCTGCTTCAGTATCTAAACTATGATGGGGGTGGGGAGCTGCCCCTGTGTCCGACATCTTGCTTCTGTTGAGTCGATTATAAACATTGGATATCTTCGTCAGAGCAATTACATCAAACGACCACAACCAAGATCGCCATAACGGCCAACCAGAGACCTAACTGAAACTAGTTCCGTGTCAGATCACTACTAAAACACAGACTAGTCACGTTATCCGTAAGTGAAACTTAAAACTTGTATTGAGAAATGTTCTTTTACACAGTTCACTTGGAGACTGTTTTACAGTGGTTAACACAAAATTTCTCAGTAGACACGAAAATGCAAATAACTCCATGTCCGGAAGTAAACTGGGAATTTGTATGAATGAAACCTACGTAATGAAAGGACAATAGTATTTAACCTGAATGAAACCTACGTAATAAAAGGACAATAGTATTTAACCTGAATGAAAATGATATGCCAGATTGACGGTCTTGAAAGTGCCCACGTGCAAAGTACAGGATTCAAATGCTTACATGCACATCTGGAGCATGTGTGATGCAGTTGTGATAAAAACTGAAATATCTGTGTTCTCAATGTTGTTTTCTTTTTTTTGGGGGGGGGGTCTTTTCTGTTCCCTATACTTAAAAAAGAAAGAAATAGTTTTGGAATTCTGGGTCAGTCTGGGACCCATTCCTCCCTTACAACCCCACTTCTGAACAAATACGATTATTATTTTATAATGGATTAAACTTCTGGCATTATACTAAACCATGTATGTATTAAATGAGAGCTTAAAAACGTGGAGGGGGAATGTTGTAACTGGAGAAAAAAAAATTGCAAAAATTGCAATGAGACAGATGCTTTTTTGGGGTAAACTAATATAATAATTGGGAATGTTGGTTAGATTAGCTTTTCGTATTCGTGCTTTACATAACAGCAACGCAAATAGGATAATTAATGCTGATGCAATTTGAATAAAATATCTTTACCAAGGAGACACTACGGTAGTTGGTCGTAGCTGATCTGATGGTAAAATTCGAACCCACATACTTTCAGCTGCGAGACAGGCGCGTTAATCAATAAGCTATCGTGACTCATGCATACATTAGTCGACTCTTAGTCTTTGCAGGAGGATACAGGGGGCCTATACATCTGAGACCAGTCTAGCGTAGCTAAATCAAGTTCTTTCCAGCTGAGCGGTGCAGTATGTACAGTTTAAAATGATTGAAAACATGTCTATATTCGAAAAATAATTTACAGTAAAGTTTTGGATAAAAATCATTTTGATTCTGTTAATTTAACTTTTATGCAAAATATAGTGTTTGGGTAGTTATTACAATGAGTTAAAGTATTCAGTGTTTCCGTGTGTGCATGTGTGTGTGTGTGTGTGTGTGTGTGTGTGTGTGTGTGTGTGTGTGTGTGTGTGTGTTGGATTATTAACGTAGCTTTAACACGTTTCCAGTCATATCGCTACAATGTCTGCAGTGTGGCACTTTATAGTGATGTCTTGCACTGGGGCATCATGCCGCAGGCATATAGTATCATGTCCCACCCAGTCACATTATCCTGACACCAGGCCGACCAGTCCTAACACTAACCAAGCGAGGCAGATGTTAGTACCATTTTTATAAGTCTTTGGGCCGTACCCTCTAACCACATTGGCCACTGTTTCTACAGGTCAGGGTATGTCAGTGTGTATCTATACTTTGTTCTGTCGTTCCAAAAAATTTGGCCAATACAGACATACCCAGTAAGTACAAAAATATATAGAAAATCGACCCAAACGGTCCTTCAGATGTGATGTTACCCATATATCTCGAAAAAGGGAACGATACAGAAGGGGATACCTATAAAGAGGACCAAACAGAAGAGGGATACCCTTAAAGAGGACCATACGGAAAGAGATACCTCAAAAAGGGACCAACCGGAAGGGGATACTCTTAAAGATGACCATACGAAAAGGGATACCCCAAAAGAGGACCAAACGGAACAGGGATACCCATAAAGAGGACCATACGGAAGAGGATACCTTAAAGAGGACCATACGATACGGGATACTCATAAAGAGGACTTTACGGAAGGGGATACAAAGAGGATGGTAAGAATATACATGGCAACTGATCTGTGATGGAAGTTAATCTTTTTGTACGCTTTTCTGTTGTTCTAATTGTTATTTCAAGTAGTAATAGATCATTACCGCCTTTTGGAGAACATTCTGTCTAAAATACTGATGGAATAAAATAATTAGGTAATTTTGATTTAATTTTCGCGGGGAAGAATCTCAACGGAAATCGTCCATATTTACTCTTCGCCAATGAAAAATAGGCTAAAGAGATGCATTGTTTTTGTTTCTTTTCTCGATTTGGTTTATGTCGGTAGAACGCATACACAGCCCCGAATGAGACGAGTAATGAATAGGAAATGGACATAATATTATAGCATCTATACCGCATTGTACAGCTGGGTAGTCAAGATAGAAATAGGAGAGTATGGGGTAACAAAATCTCAAAACATATACATTTAAAACGAGGTTCTGTGTCTCAGAACTCTGGCTAGAAGATAAATGTCAAAACATATACATTTAAAACGAGGTTCTGTGTCTCAGAACTCTGGCTAGAAGATAAATGTTGGCATGCTTCCGTCAAACCTTGATAAAATGATGTAAACTGCGGATTATCCTTGACGAGTCGTGTACTTAGCCGGTCTTGATATAGTCTGGTTCCGTGCATCGTATGCTCCCTGCGTTCCACTCCGCTATTCGTATAGTGGAGTGCGAGGCAGGGAGCATATGCATCATTGAACCAGACTTGTCTTGGTATCAGGGTAGTGCATATCAAGTCCTGTGATGGGTTAGGACTGTTAATACATCACTGTGTGTTGATACATTTTCAAAATGTCCTATTGCACTATTTTCCGGTTTGAAAGTAGTTCTCCGATACTCTTTCTGCTTGTTAATGCTTATCGAAAGGAAAACATTACCGTAGTTTGGCCAAACAAAACTTAACTAAGAAGGACTAATTAGCACAGAAAGTTTTTCAATAAAAATGACTAATGAGACAGAAAGTGTGCCAAGTTTAGAGAAGGTGGAGCAAGGAACTGTTTGAATTCGGCTCGTCAGCTGCTATCACAATGTTGTATCGCTGGTCAGATTTTCAAAAGACTTTTAATGTGTACTAGTTCGCAAATCTTGAGATATAATACAAGTTGTACCGTAAAGACTCTTTTAATGTGTACTAGTTCGCAAATCTTGAGATATAATACAAGTTGTACCGTAAAGACTCTTTTAATGTGTACTAGTTCGCAAATCTTGAAATATAATACAAGTTGTACCGAATATACAAACTGCATAGACCTAGATCTGCAGTCGTATAATGCGCTGACACATCAGGGGCAATCTTGTTTATTACACTGATTACTTCTAACAAACTTTATAGACCCTGATCTGCCGGTGCATTATGTTTTTGTATTTGTGCCAGACTTAAAAGTTAGTATATATGGCATGTATAGAAACTGATCCTTTATACGTCTTGCAAAAACAATCGATATGCACACACTGGAATTGTTTTCGTTTTGGGTAGTCTGTTAGTTTTTAAAGCCTTCTCTTTTTATCAAACATATACTGTATGGAATTGAAACGTGATAGGGAAAGTCACTGGTTTTTCAAACACCTACAAATGTTTTCTTAAACATGCATGACACACTGGGCATGTAGTTTGGTCGTCGATATAATATGCATGTTTTGAAATGTAGGCAGTATATAGCTTGTTATGTCAGCACTTCCCTGTCTTCCCATGAGAATCTATATCTGGGAGTAATTACGGTCGTAATGCGTTTAGCACATTGAGATATGTGGAAAATTTATAGCATCACAGTCTGGTTTTCGGCACTAGAAACGTATCTTTGAAATCTCATATTTCTGACAAATGATTCCTAAAAGTTTGATAGATGAACAAAGCCCAATTAGGGAACAGACATCTTTCATATTTTGTCTTGTTTTTATTATATTTGTCATTGCCTGCTTGCTCAATACCATTTTCTATTAAAAAAAAAAAGCAAAACACCTGTACAGCCAAAAATAATTAGATTTTTTCAGCGATTAGCTTTTGTTGCGTAAGAGATGGGTGATAAATGAAGAAAGACAAAAATAGCAGGACTCTCAAATACAATAAATACAACAACATTGATAATATAACAGCAACAATGAGTTTCATAACTGTTTATTATCTCTGTTACTAGACCGCGAGGTTTGCGTTTATGTAGTATTCTTTGTCAGGTATTATTGTTAAATCTTAACATTTCACTTGAATTACATAGTACAATTGTCTGCTGTTATTGCGAAATGCTGCGACCTTTTTCACTTGAATTACGTAGTATTTCATTCTCCGCTATTGTTATTAAATATTATCACTTTTCATTTGAATTACACACGAGAAGAAAATATATAGACCCAAAAATTACAAGAAAGGTGAAACTGAAGGACCACACATAACGCATCTAAATTGTTTATGCAAATAATTATGAATGTAAACAAGTATCGTTTATATAGGAACCATATTGTCGTAATAGTTTTGTATTTAAACAAAGCAAAAAAAAAAAAAAAAAAAAAAAAATCATTGCTTGATGTAAAAGAGAGAAAATGAAACCTACGATATATTTCGATAATGACCAAGATGTCATGTGCGTTTTCCCATTAATATATTATTCATTGTAATCAATGAAGTTCGGCATCGGCATGATGTCTAAAATGTGAGAGTTACGAAAGGTCAGTGTTACATAAACCTGAACTGCTCGAGACAGGGTGAAAACATTTGCTATGGCACTATTGAATGAACTATAGTCAAACGTGTCAAGCGCAAGCCACCACAAATCTAGCTTTTCTAGGTCATAATCAAGTTAGATTTTCGTGCTATTTCAAGACTGAACATATGGCGGACATTAAGTACCCTAAATCTCAAATTAGAATTATGTAATTTGTGTTGATTAACCCTTTTATAGTCAGAATCTGATGGATTTCTTCCATTTCAGTTTAATGGCTTCGCAAAAGATATCATTTCGGTACAGTAAACGTTTGACAACTTATACAAATAATAATAAGTGTACATTTAATTATTGTGTTGGAGGTCGTTAAACACAGTATGGTAAAAGAAGATATAGTTTTTGGTATGAATTGCAATTTCAGCTCCCCGTCATTTACCCTGTTCCCGTTCATCTAGCTTTGTTTATTCTACCCGGAACTGTCTGTTTGTTCGACTTGATCTCGGACTAATATTCTCTTATATTTACAACGTCTTTTAAATTGTGTACTTTTTGGATTATATTTTCGTTCAAGCGCTTGAGCAGGTAGTTATCCTTTCTGCCGGCGAAAGCTAAATTCGTGTATTTGTACGATAGGCATTCAGTAAACGTGCTTTGAATGAGCACTGCTAATTAACTCGTTTTAAATATATGCAACATTTTTCTCACACCAGACGAATTGTGCATACACATCTGGATCTAGACGATGATGACGATGAAGTGACAAGGCCAAAACATCTAATAATGATGATGACAGTGAATATATCCAGTACTCTATCAACATGGGCGCCCGCAGGATTTTTTGCAGGGGGGGGGGGTCAGGACTTTGTGCAGGGGGGTGGGGTCAGGATTTTCAGGGGGGTCAGTCAGTCACGGCCGGGAGAGTTAGAATAAGAAGCAGTCTGAAACTAAAGCTAATATTTATCAAGCGTTTTGAACAGAATCTTGTGACATATTTTCAGCTTCATTTGCATAATTAAACTTGTAGGAATTTATATGTATATATTTGCAGTATGATTTCCGGGGGGCGGGCGGTCATGTGACCCCCCCCCCCCTTGACCCATGCTGCTGGCGCCCATGTCAATAAACATGTTATTCATGTCTCATAAAAACAATATTGATTTCAACAACACCGCGCATGGCCACTTAACTTCAGAGACTAAAACAGCAGCTAATAATAAAAGATCCATAAGATAAATAAATGCCACATTGTGAAACATCCAGCGTATTAGCAAACTCAAAATATACGATCATTTTCTAATGGTGATGAAGATGAAAAACACGCCTTATTCGCCGAATAGACTTTTATTAAGTTTTCTCCATCTCTCAATTTGAAGGAAATTTGTCAACTAAATTTCTTCGAAAAGTGTGACGAATCGTAGTTTCGACCATTGTGCCACTGTTTGCCTGATTTAATCCTGTCTTAAAAGTCGTTATCATTCGAACACAGATAAGGTGTTGTTAAAAATACCATGCCAAGGTAGCAATACTGGATTTAGTTTCTCAAGCTCCTCAATTCACTAAATGTGAAAAATACAACAAAAGAAGTTTGAAAATGGTCCAACAGCCAACCGAGAAACCCCGTCCATAGGGGGAGCATTCACACGCTTTCTCTCGTACATTTTGTTTTCTATGGACATGATCAATTTAGTGATGCGTGATCCTGCACTCAAAGTATCTCGACTGCAGTATTTTCTTTCTTACGATCACCCTTCAAGAAACCGTTATAAAATCCAGATAATATTCTGTTAAATCTATATTCTCTACCTCTATGTCTTTCTATTATTCTCTCTCACTCTTCCCATCCTTATTTTATTTTGGACAGTTTCTGTTTGATCTCCTTCAAGCTCTCGTAATGACTACCGAATGGAAGCATGAGGATTTTAGTGTTTCATACCACTTACCTAAACCACTCGATGTTGGCTACTCTTCAATTAAAATAAAAAGGAAAAAAAAGAAAAAAAAAAAAAAAGGAAAGAGGATGAACATTTATTGGCATTGTGAAAGTAGGATGCTGAACAAGGCGCAGTTTTAATTGAAAGGATGTTAAAATTATCAAATTATTTCCTACACCTGTTTTTAATGATCTGCACATAATCCCAATTACAATGCTTTTTGGTCGCTGTAGGATCACGTGGATATGAGTATTCCAGTTTTAAGACCTGTACCTCTCAAGTCTTTCCGTAAGACCTTATAATAAATCACAGACTGCTGCCAAATGTGCCATTGGATTTATATTCAAAGACATTAGTTCCCTTCATTAGAGCACTTGGCAAAATTTTAGTTGTGTAATTACTTGTTGCCTTCGGTAGGATTATGTTTGGTAGGGACATATAGCTGTCGCCAGTAGCCAGATACGGGGTTTAATACAAGATTTATTACCTGTAAATAAAACTAAGCTCAATTAAGTAATAGAAAAAGTGCGGTGAATCAGCGATATTTCGCATTACTCTTACGAAATTACAGGGCGCATACTGTTATTTGTCATCAAAAAAAGGCATTCAGCAGTCTAGAGGAATAGGTACCTTTGATAACGTGGTCAAAGTTTAAGACTCAGTCAGCAGGTACAGAACAAAATTTCAGAATGTTGGCCTTCCTTATTTGAGTTCGAAAAGTTTCTTTACTTTCCTCATGTATCATTTAAATAATATTGCTCTATTCGTATAATATGTATATTGAATAAACTGGTAGTTCCTTCCTGCTGTTAAGAACTAAAAAGTTATAGTTTTTTGCTTCAGGTGGTGGGATTTTAACCAATCTAAATATTTGTTTCAAAGGCTTTGTAAAAATGAAAAACTAATACCCCGTGCAAACGTAAAGATTGTGATGTATAAAAACTTATTTGAAGCGTTCGTTATTACATGTTGTATTCCACTAGTTTTGCAAAGCCACCTAACAGATTTCGTATGGACTTTTTCTCAAAGATACTTCCTTGCTCATTCTTTTTTTAAATAGCTAAACTACTTAACTGTTATTATTTGAGTGCTGCAGCTAACTTTATGACCATTTTGTGCTATTTTCCTTCGTGAGCCAGATGAATTAAATTGAAGGTGCTGTAAATTGTTCAAGTTTCAACATAATGCAAACGTCCCCATGTAACTGATGCTCAGACCCATACATAGTGTAACATACCACAAAGTCTCCATGTAACTGATTGGTTAGGCCCATACACAGTGTGATACAATCCAAACGTCCCCATCTAACTAATGGTTCAGACCCATACATAGTGTAAAGTGACACAAACGTACCCATGTAATGATGGATTAGGCCCATACACCGTGTGGTACAATCCAAACGTCTCTATGTAACTAATGTCTCAGACCTATATACAGTGTTTTATAATCCTCACGTCCCCAAGTAACTGATGGTATACCAAGTTGGCGTCGAATTTTCCTTAATCCGAAATGTTGTAAAATCCAAATGATCTCTTTAAGCCCTTTTAGTTAACCTCTGTACAGAATGCACCTACGCATTTCTACTCAACGTCTGTTTCGAACATACTTTCATTTCCAAAGGATCACTGCATATACAATTTGTTATAGTTTTGATAATGTAAAAATCATTTCCATAACCATCTCCATTGTTTTCATCGCCATTGTAAAAAAGGGTAATGTCTTGTGTCAAAGACTCCATTTCCTTCCCCGACACAATTTACAGTTCTATATGAATGATGTATGCGGTCTGGCTGTGATAATACTAATACTAATTGACAAAGGTCTTCACTGGTTGTAATAATACTAATTGACAAAGGTCTTCACTGGCTGTGTAATACTAATTGACAAAGGTCTTCACTGGCTGTGATAATACTAATTGACAAAGGTCTTCACTGGCTGTGATAATACTAATTGACAAAGGTCTTCACTGGCTGTGATAATACTAATTGACAAAGGTCTTCACTGGCTGTGATAATACTAATTGACAAAGGTCTTCACTGGCTGTGATAATACTAACTGACAAAGGCCTTCACTGGCTGTGATAATACTAACTGACAAAGGTCACCACTGGCTGTGATAATATTTGTTTACAAATGCCTGCCTTCACTGGCTGTGATAATAATATTTTACATAGGCGTTCACTGGCTGTGATAATAATAATTTATAAAGGACTGCATTAGCTGTGATAATAATTTAATTTACAAAGGCCTTCACTGGCTGTGATAATAATAATTTACAATGGTCTTCACTGGCTGTGATAATAATAATTTACAAAGGCCTTCGCTGGCTGTGATAATACTAATTGACAAAATTCTTCACTGTCTGTGATAATGCTAATATGCAAAGAGAGATAAGTCTAATAAATCACCTTTAGGTTGCTCAAGTTTGTGGTTTAATGGCTTATGTGCGAATTGGAATTTCAAAAGTTCCTATACGGAGGAGACCTTTTTATATCGAGAAATGAAACTTCTACATTTACTTACTTAAGTATTTCCGATGTGTTCACTTTTTATGTCAGACTCTCTTAACTGCCCAACTCATACACAAATCATAAATTGATGAATGCCCTTGTCATTAAACTATCAGATTGGCATAACACAAATACGGACATGTGAATATTTCTTCACACTTATTTGATAACGATTTAGAAAGTTTCTGTAACTACATTTAACATTGCTTATCTTTTCATTTACGAATGGTTTCCACAATAGAAGAATTTATTTTTATTCCACGTGCTGTCAATGTATTTTTGCATACATATAAAGAAATATATGATACTGTTCTATTCGTGCATGCAATATGCGATGTAACGTCCCGAAAGAAAATCTTCCCATCTCTTTCAAGGTAAAGACAGTTGATATCGGAAAACGTCTCAGTTGGGGTTTAAATTATGTAAACAACGTTATACCAAGCAAGAAACTTTGTTACACAGTTTCGGCAATCAAGCGATCATGGTAGCTGATGGGACAGTTTATATTACCAACTGAATCAAGCACACAAGTACGCCTTCTTGCCTTTCAATAGCGATCATTGTAGTTGATACGACAGGTTAACTGTGTCAAGCACACATGTAAGCCTCCGAGCCTTTGAATAGTGAGATATTAAGTGTGCAGCCAATGGGGAAAATGGCAAAAATGACAAAAGTATAAAATGATAGATAAGGATGAAATTCTTCTTATCTTTGCCAACATCTATCAAGCGAGAATACGTGCTAAATATAGGCTTGGATGGCTGGGGGAAATAAATGTGTTAAGAGTGTTTCAGATACGATCCAGATTCGGAACTATGTAATTCTTAAGGATTTTGTTTTCAAACTGAATCTGTAAATTCATTTTAAAAAACGGTATTTTCTGTTGAACAAAATGAATATTGTCAGGAATTGAATTCTACCCCACTTGCATAGTTCCCAAATTTATTTTTAAAATAATGAGCTAACTTAAGTATATTACCTCTAAAGACGTACGATTGAACTTAAATATATGAACTATAAAGACGTACGATTGAACTTAAATATATGAACTATAAAGACGTACGATTGAACTTAAATATATGAACTATAAAGACGTACGATTGAACTTAAATATATGAACAATAAAGACGTACGACTGAACTTCAATATATGAACTATAAAGACGTACGATTGAATTTAAATATATGAACAATAAAGACGTACGATTGAACTTAAATAAATGAACTATAAAGACGTACGATTGAACTTAAATATATGAACTATAAAGGCGTACGATTGAACTTAAATATATGAACAATAAAGACATACGATTGAACTTAAATATATGAACTATAAAGACGTACGATTGAACTTAAATATATGAACTATAAAGACGTACGATTGAACTTAAATATATGAACAATAAAGACGTACGATTGAACTTAAATATATGAACTATAAAGACGTACGATTGAACTTAAATATATGAACTATAAAGGCGTACGATTGAATATAAATATGTAGCTTGAAGATGGAAACATGGAGTATTTGTAAACATAAAGCGTAGTAGGTTTCTATTTACTATGCATCCTGACATAAAATTACAGTAACAGTAATTTGATATCACCATCAAGAGTGAAAGTAAAACCACTCATTACAAGACATCTTAACGAAATTTGTATTCAAACATCCAGTAAAAAGCTTCCGGACGAAATTTGTATTCAAAGCACCGAGTATAAGATTTCTTCACGAAAGTTTCTATTCAAACATCAAATTTGTATTCAAAACACCGAGTAAAAGATTTCTTCACGAAATTTGTATTCAGACATCCATTAAAAGTCTTCTTGACGAATTATGTATTCAAAACACCGAGTTAAAGCCTTCTTCACGAAATTTGTATTCACATTGCAGCATATTATATGGCTGGACAAACTGTGCAGTAAATTAGAGGTGAGTGATATTCCCAGTATACCGGTTTTCGCGGTATTTTTATTTGGCGTTACGTCCTACGGTATCTTATCACTGTACCTGTTCTTTATTTTTTTTTTTAGTGAGTGCAGAATGAACGTAAATTCCCGGTTAATATTGTTATGAATTTATTGATATTAACAGCATGTGTTCATTTTACATGACAA
>JAECUM010048110.1:0-26260 GCA_016617855.1 Megalonaias nervosa
TTATAAATTAACAAGGACAAATTCTTCAAGAGTCACGATAGTGGTATGTTTTCACATAATCATAACAGTGTAACTGAGATAATACATGTTAATTTCCAATTAAGAACAACCTATCAACGTATTTTTCATTGATTAATTTATTCCCTGTTTCAATGTCAGGGAGCTTAAACATTGTTAAAAAAGAGCTTGATTTTTCCAATGTCTGTCTAAATGACATGGGGGTTCTTGAATTGCCTTAATCTAAATGACATGGGGTTCTTGAATTGCCTTAAACTGTGCTGTATTACACCTTCACAACAGAACTTCGCACTCTCCTTAAAGTCGTCATTCAAGATGTGAACCCTGCAGAAAAATGTCACCACTTAATTTATCATGCAAGATATTCCAATTGCAAACTCATTTAGTTTTGGAAAAATATTAAAAATATCAATGAAGGAATAATCCAACACATTTTATTTACACGTTTTCAATACGTGGGATTGGAACCCATAATGTGCTTGACTGTATTAGTGGGTCCAGAAACAATAAGAAAGCGAAAGAAGTTCCACGGGTTGTTGTCGAAAAGGATCGCAATATGATATGTATATGAAATGTTTGCATGAACGACGAAAATTCGCAAACACAGCAAATCTGGTCATTTCAAAGAAACACCGCATCGGTGTGCATAGTTGCACTAAAGTGAGATTGTATCTGCCTGACACCAAGCAATGAATATTCCCCGATGGAATCACCACTTACACGTAAGGACACAACGCGATTGTAAATCAACTTACTACTGATGTAATGGCACATTAAATATACTTTGGTGGTAGTTTTATAACTGCGGGATTGACTTGCAATTCTTCACGCACAAATGATCTACTAGGATGCTTTGCTTCCCCTGGACGAGATCCACTCGGTTTGCTGTTCGTTAACAAGAATGCGCCCGATGTTAATGTATTCACTATCCTTGAAAATCAATCCAGCCTGGAATTGTAATACATCGATGGACCATACTGGGTGAGTAATACAACGTTGTTCGCCCGTTGCATGCAGATAACGAACGAAATTGTTTCCAGGTGGGTCTAATGGCTGTGTTTGTGAAATCATTTTGTACGGAACGGTGAGTCTTCTGCCGAATCGCCTCAGCTGGTTTTAACCCAATCGCGCGTGCGATTTCATTTTTACGCGATGATATGAATGATCGAAGCCGTTGTATCCACGCGCGAAGTGTTCTTTACGATTCATTAACAATTCTTGCGCGTAATGATGCCTGAATAGTCGTACCACAAGTGTCCGGTTAAATCGTTCAACAACAGCATGGTGGCGATGTATGTTGACATGTCCAACACGCCCCCTCATCATATATTTTGTTAACAAAGCAATAGCTGCTGCGAGAAATTATTTACCCGGATCCACCTGGAACAGAAACGAACATGCATAAATATGTTTAAGCGAATCTGTGACATTCGCTAAATCTTTGGACGACAACGGCTCCGTTTCTTTGTACCTACTGGCAACAGCTACAATGCGTAATGCGTACTTGTGAGTTTGCCCACGTACCAGATCATGCGGTAAACTCCCCCCCCCAAAAAAAAACAACAACAAAAAAAAAAAAACCAAAATCAGTTTGATGAACTTCATTAGGTGTTCTTTCATGAAACCATCCACTGGAAATCGTTCTTGGTGCGGGAAGGTAAATTTTGGCACAATGCTTATTTAGCCAACCATACTCGAGCAATCGAATGGGTGACTTTTGCGAAACTAACATTTTAATAGTAGCTTTACCTTTCCAATAAGCTCTCGGGCTGTAGTATATTGCTGACACAGTCCCCTCGGATTCATGTTTGTTTATTATATCAATATATTTTACCTCCAATGAGTGGACTTTGCTCGATTCCATGTAGAGTTTTGGACTGATTTACTTTAAGTAATGGACGAGATCAATAGCAACACTTTCACGCGCACGGATATCACTTGGAAATCGAGATTCATGTCGGTAACAGGCAGCACCGACGTGGTTTTATAGGTGCTTCCCCAGGCTTTGTTTGGTTGTGAGAATCAAGTTGTATATTCTCGAACATACGCGAACATGAGCCCACACTTAGCTCTCTCATCTCGATTAATTCTGCTCCGCACGATGTTGACACCACACGGTCATTAATAAGAATAAATTCCTTGTTGGCTTGAAGACATTAATGCTGAAACACTAAGTATGAGATTTGCAATATGTCTGTCGAGATCCCAATGACCGGTAAAGTTTTCTTGCTATTGACTTGATTAGTAGATCGACCTCCGGTGGGATTGGATCTAACCGGTTTGGACAAAAAAAATTAACAAGCAAAGCAAACATATAATTGATAATATCAGCCAGCGATGCCATAAAAGAGGCTGTTAACTAACGTCGCAATGTCGATCAACTGTAACATCTTAAACGAGTGAATGGATGGATGCAAACGGGTTAACGATATGTTACAGTCGCGATAATATGCACGTGAATGCGTCATAGCGGGATTGAAACAAGCGTTTATATCGCTGATCAAACCAAGAAAAGAAATTGTGGTCAAGACAGCGAATCCAAGATCTTGATGACATAAACCATTGCTCATGACTGAAGTTATCCCAGATCTTGATCACATCAATACATTGCTCATGATTGAAGTCATCCAAGATCTTGATGACTTAAACCCATTGCTCATGACTGAAGTCATCCCAGATCTTGATGACATAAACCCATTGCTCATGACTGAAGTCATCCCAGATCTTGATCACATCAATACATTGCTCATGACTGAAGTCATCCCAGATCTTGATCATATAAACCCATTGCTCATGACTGAAGTTATCCAAGATCTTGTTGACATAAACCCATTTACCATAACAAGTTCTGCCAATCAAATGTCAGGCATATCAGCAATATGCAGTGATCTCTTCTACTGTACAATCTGTCTATGACAGTGATATTACAAACATAAAGTGGAAAGAATTTGATTGGAATTCGATCTCCAGAGTGGTAACAAGCTCGACCAATCAGAGGCAAGATTACATCACTAATATGCATGGATCTAGCTTGTAATCAATCTCATCCAACAAGCTCAAAATATAAGACTATTTAACAAGTTTGATCAAAATCTGATTTAAAATATCGCTGTAAGATTGATGAAAAACTCGGCTAATTAGATGTAACGTAGCAACATTAATATGGGCCAATTTCATTCATGATCTTACTTAAGCAAGATCTTGATAACACAGGCCTATTTAAGTTTGTACAAAATCCTCTTAAAACTACAGTCTGTAGAGTGGTTAAAGAAACTCCACATCAGATGCAAGATCACCTCATACATATATGCACAGGACTCACCCATAAGAACAATCATCCAATATATTGATGATATTAGCCATAAAACAAGTTTGATTATAAAAGGCTAGAAATACAGCCTCTCAAGTGCAAAGAAGCTTATCTATCATATGAAAAGTCACTTCATTAATATGTTTAGCTTTTGACCATATAATAATAATAATAATAATAATGATTTTATATATATATATATATATATATATATATATATATATATATATATATATATATATATATATATATATATATATATATATATATATATATAAGCCTATCATCTACGTTTGATACAAAATAAAATCAGATGTAAAGCCGGTAGAGTGCTCACACGCTCACCCAATCAGCAGTAAAATCACCTCGTTAGTATGCACAGGTCTCACTCACAATTGTATTTATACAAGATCTTAATGATTCAAGTCTGCTGATCAAGTTTTATCAATAACCGATGCATTCTCAAGAGTGGTAACAAACCCAGCGAATCACATCTACAATCACCTCATTAATATACGCAGGCCATTCACATTGTGGAAGTCCTGCAAGATCTTGATCATATAGGATTATATTTGAAACTTGATCACAATCAGATCCAAACGCAGACAACCAGATGCAAGATCACCTCAGTAAAATGCAGGGACCCCACTCACTTATCAGGTTTTACAAGATCTTGATGATATAAGCCCATCTTCCAGTTTTAATCAAAATTAAATCAGAATAATGACATTCAGTATGGTAGTAAGCTCAGCCAATCAGATATCAGATGCCAGATCACCTCACTAATATGCATGGATCTAGCTCGTCTAAAATTGAATTTTCCAAAGTCATGATAATAGAAGTAAATATTCTAAATTTTCTTCAAATTAGATTACAAATGTCTTCCCGACTGGTAACAAACTCCGCCAATCACACACAAGATTGCATCATTATTACGTGTGAATCACGCGCATTATCGAACGCATCAGAAATATGATTACTAGACAGGCAACCCAGAAGCAAGATTAAATCATTAATATTCATACATCTCTCTCAGTGTCAAACTTAACCACGACCTTGATGATATAAGCATATATTCTACTTCTGTTCAAAATGGGATCAGAAATATGGCCACCGAGATCGTAACACGCTGAACAAATCAGATATAAGACCATATCATTTGTATGCGTGGATCTAGCTCATTATCAAACTTGTCTGACAACTTGATTATATAAGCACATGTTGCACACACACACATACACACACACACACACACACACACACACACACACACACACATACATACACACACACACACACACACATCCAGAGTGGCAGAAACCCCGGCCAATTAGAAGCAAGATTACGTCATTGCAATGTGTGGATCTCATTCATTATCGAACCCATCGAACATCTTTATGATATAATCCCATATCTCAAGTGTGATCATAACTGGATCTTAAATACGGTTCCAGAGGTTAACAGGTCTTTTAGTATGCGTGGATTTCACTGAACTGAATTTTCTAGAGATCTTAACAATATAAGCATATATTCCAAGTTTGAAATTGGATCAGAGATATGGCCTCCAGAATGTCAACAGGTTCAGGAAATCAGATGCAACATCGTCTTGTCAGAATGTGTGATCTCACGCATTCTCAAACATCTCTGAAACTGGATGATATAAACCCAAATTTCAGGTCTGAATAAACTCCCAAAAGAAATATGGACTTTAGTGTGGTACCAAACAATTCACAACCAATGGACAATGCATGACACACGACGTACGACGGACGCAAGGCCATACCTTAAGCTTACTTAACAGCCAATCAGCTTGAATATTTTAAATATCGTAATGCTATTCAGTGACACATCATGAGACTGCATTTTCTTGATAGTTCTGATTTTTGCAAGCTTTAGGACAAATGTCTTCGTCTCAGCCTGGGCAGTCTGAAACAATGTAATATACAGATGCACACAAGGGATCATGCTGGACTCAAATTTTAGGGTAAAGTGAATGTTTTCCCTCGCTGGAATATGGAGTAGTTATAGGCAAATTAGGGGAAGTGAGCGTAGCGGTAAATTTTTATAATGTGCAAAACAGTCGCTTAAAACATGGCTTTTACTAAATCTTGAGTCAAATAATATAAAAACCAAATAAACTCTTTGAATATTAGGAAAATATTTTTAAAATTTTCAATTTGATTCAGGCGTATTCTGCGTATCAAAAGTTATATTCTGGATATGACAACATATAATAAGGTTACATTATCCTTTGTGCTGACCTTGATCTTAAGATTCAAGCAGCAGAAAGGGTCGACCCTACAAATTTTTTTCGAGCAAAATTTGTCTTAAAAATAAAGCTTCACACGAAAAAAATAAAAAAAAGTCAATAACGCCAAACTGAAACCTCTAACCGAATCGAGATTCTCTCCGTAGCGTTAGTTCGCGCTGTTACTTCGCCGTTGACACTCGTGTTTATAAAATTTTGTGATTGTGCTCGTTTATATACTTGTGCACGCAATTTTTGCCGTACCCTCTCTGCTGCTGTCAATTTGAAAAATTTATTTATTAATTATTATGTCTGAATAATCAGATTACCGCAAGGACGTCACGGATTTAGAATTAAAATAATGATTGTAGTAATAAAATGATAACTACAAACGATTTATGGACAGTCATTCGTTTTTTTTTTGAATTCCTCGACCGTAACAGAATTACGGAACACAAACACACTAATTATTTTCACAACAAAATGATTATCGACGAACAAGGAAATCAGCATTATTTTATTTATCCGAATAAATTTATCGGATTCAGGTGCATCAACGATAAGATTGTGCCTGTCATTGGTGCTAAAAATATTTTTAATGATACTACTGATCGTTATGTTAGATTTATATTTGATGAAGAAATGAAGCGACGAAATTATCTTCTCCGCGAACTGAAGAATTTATAGAAAAACAACTTGGTAGACCACTTCGCTGTGAAGAAAGAAGTATGAGAAATACTGCGATAGAGGATGATACTCGCAGGAGAAAAGAAATGGAAGAGCGAGAAAAAGAAGAGCAAGAACGAAGAAAAAATTGCGAGAGAATATTTTATTGGAACTGTTGAACTACTGGTGTTCGTTTATGTACTCGTGCACGTAATTTTTGTCAGTGCACCCTCTCTGCTGCTGTAATTAAACCATTATTATATCAGTAATGATTGGTGAAGCTCACTCAGCTAGACTAGCTCGAGAGCGATTAGAGGCAATTAGGAAATATCTACCTGTCCGTGATTCTGTCAGACAAAAATTACAAGCGCGTCAGGAGTCTCAGATGGAATTTGCAGAAGGTTCAGAACAATTATTTTTAAACCAATTACTGAACCAACAAAGAAAATTGTTTCAGCAACTGAGGCAACACAAAAAGCTCTTGAAACATTGCCTGCCGACATTTCTGGGCGTCTTCGAGCATCTCGACCACCACCCAGGCAACTTCCTCAACCACCACCTGAAATTCAACCACAACCTGAACCACCAAAAACCAAAACCAAAATAGTAGATAAATTCACACCTGAAGGTATTGCCGCTATGAAAGACCCAACTAAATTAATAACGATTGCCGCGTATGGATATTATTAAAGAGAAAAAAAGGGGAAACCTGAATATATTAATACGTTGAAATCTGGCGATTGGGTCAAGGACATATATCGTACCGCTACAGATACTCCGCAAATCAGATCTGTGGAAGATGTTAATCAGTTTGATATTTTTAACCAGACAGTGAAAGAGTATATTGAGCAAGAAAAGCAAACAAGAAAACAAAAAGAAGAAATGAAACAGCAACTTGAAAAAACAAAAGCAGAAAGGAAATCAAGGAAGAAAAAAGCAGTGGAAACAACAGGTGAGAAAGAAGAATTGCAGGATGCCCCGGGTGACACTGGAAGTGGTATTGGTACAGGTACCAGGGGAAGTGGTCTTATTACTCCATGTCCCGATAACGTCCTTGCTGACGTGGACATATTAGAAATTCTGACTGGTGGAAAACGAGCCGGTAATAATTCTCCAGAAATTATTAATGAAGCAGCTGCTATTTGTCAACGATTATTTACAGACGGTATCATGGACATTAATGTTTACCGGAAACTCATCAATGAAATTATCGACGATTACCACAGTGATTAAACAGTTAGATATAATTATTATAATAAGATGATCATACATGTTGCTCAACGTGGGCCAACTATGGTCAGGGTGATAAATTCAAAATTACCTACATATAAAACATTTTACGGAGATGGGCTCGGTGATGTTGTTCAGGGTTTATTTAAAAGGATAGCCCCAAAAGCAATACCGATTACAATGCAACTAGGAATGAAAGCTATTGACGTTGTTCGTGAAAAAGATATTGGTGCTGTTGGTGATGTTGCCAGTAAAGTATTTTCAGCAATCAAGGATAGACTAGCACGATTAATATGACAAAAACCTCAGCCAGTAAAATTACCCAGCACTGAAGTGATGCCTGCAAACGTTAGTAAAATAATAAATCAAGCTGCAAATAAAAAATTAGCGTCATTGGCTGGTGAAAAAGAAACAAATATAACCGCTAGTCTGGTAGCAGGAAGTGGTTTTCGTGTTAAACGATAACAAATATAATAAGGATGTTCAAACGTATACCTGATCCCGCATTCGACATGGACGCACCGGTTCTCAAGGATGAATCGGTACGTGATTATCAGAATTATTCTTATGACGCACGTGTACCTGACGAGCGTGGAAGAATTGAATTACAAGTTCAGGATACAAGCAGATATTTCTTACTTGCTGAGGCATTTATTGAAGTCGCTGGTAGACTTTTAAAATTAGGCAATACAGATTATGGAATTGGTGATCGAGTTGGTTTTGTCAATAATGGTATTATGGCGTTATTTAAAAGTGCAGCATATATGATTGATGGACGAGAGATTGAGATTTGTCATAATGACATTGACGTTGCCACAACTATAATTGATCTTGCAAGATATAGCGATGATTACTCAAGTTGGTCCATCTATGATGTTTGCCAAAGGCATAACTGATCATCTAGAAAACAGAAATGTAACATTAAATGCAGCTGGGGACACAGTTGTATCAATGAATGAAAATTTCAACTTGTGATTGGCGTCACGTCGAGCAATGCTGGGTGATGATGAAAGATTTTCATGTGCAATTCCACTTTCACACATTTCTGGATTCTGTAGAAATGTTAGAAAGGTTATTTTTGGAGCCAAGCACACAATTGTACTCGTACGAAAAAATACCGACGATGATGCAATATGGCACGCTGAAGGAGCTAACGCAGGTGCAACTGCGGCACTTCATGGTAAAGTAATACTGACAAAACTTTCATTGTAGATGCCAACAATGACACCGTCGCTAATCGAAGAACAAAGGTTACTTTCTTTTATGGATAGCGGCGGTAAATCAACATTGTCATCGCTAACTATGACCACAGATTCTATCCAGAGTAACATTAATGGTTTATTTACATGGCAAATAGCATCACAGCAAGGTTTCTCTGCACAGTGGCATATATTTGTTGCACTTCAAGATGTTACGCGAGTAAACTCACAAATAAAAAGTATTATGATATTTGACAAACTCGGCGTTACTGAGGTTTCTTTGAGAATAAATGGACATCAAGAACCAGCCGAGGCTATTTTGTTAAATTTTGAACAAAACAGTGTTGTACGTGCGTATCATCGTCTGATGACGTTCATGGGACGTGATGAAAATGTTGATACTGGCTTACAAATATCTCAGCGGGATTTTACGACGTTGTATCCGATCTATTACTTTTCGCTGGAACACTTGGATTTATCTAGGCAATCTGTCGTTGATATACACTTTCGAGCTCGTGTTACAAGAGGAGCTATTGCTAATTACAGAGCAATCGCCGTCATACTCAGTGATAAAGCAATGTTACTTGAAGATGTTGGTGGACGAATGAGAGTCATTGATGCGCCAGTAGAAAACATGTAATTAGATCATGAATAAAATTATAAATGTCATATCATCATGTTAGTGTCAATCTGACTCCTGGTCAGATTAAAAAACTGCAGTCGGCGTCAGCGAAAAAATGTGGAGTAAAAATATCACCAGCGCGAGAACAAATCGCAGGTGGTTCAAATAAACTATCGCTGACAGAACGCCAGCTCAAGTATTTCAACAAAGCCAAACAATCAAAGACCCGCATACGCGTAAATCCTTCTGCGGGTGCCGTCAAAAACATTGCTAAGACAGGTGGTATATTTCCACTTCTTGCAGCTATTCCAGGAATAATAGCCGCTGCAGCCCCAGCTGCTGCAAAAGCTGCTGCGTTAGGTGCAGTTGGAACAGCTGCTGGAATGGCATTAAAGAAAGCAACAGGGAAAGGATTAAAAAACAGAAGACAACAATCCCGAACAGGTCTAGGTCTGAGACTTCCAGGAACTCGATACGGGAAAGGATTAAGAATTCCAGGGATTCATTGATTTTCCCGTTGTCCAAGTTTGATTTACTCGATGCTGCTAGGCGATTAAATATAAAAAAAATTTTGAGGTGTTTTTATGCGTGATCAATTACCACACAAACCATACAACATTGAAACAGGAATAATCAACCTCGATAAAAACTCCGGCCATGGTACTCATTGGGTTGCTTACGCGATTGATCCACGTGGAATTGTTTATTTCGACTTGTACGGACTGGCACCACCAAAAGAATTTTTAAAGTATGTCAGCGGCAACATTCCGATCTGGTATTCAACGTTATCAACACAAACATTAACGGATCCACCAATATGTGGCCGTGAAGCACTAGCAGTACTTGATGCTGTGTCAAGATCAGCGAAACCACCTCATAAAGCTGTACATGAATACACGAGTTCTGTTTAAAATGATCGCTAATAATATTATGGTAGATATTTACGGAAGATCAGCTAAAGCCCGAACAACGTTGGAGCCCAACAAGCATCAGATGAAGATTTACTCAAGCGAGTAAAAAGGCAGATCAATGATGAATTATCTGACCTGCTTAATCTTGCCAACGTTGATCCAAACGAACTCGTTATATTTCAGAACCGTGAAGGAAAATTGAAGACGAGTAATATTTCAATCAACGATATTATTATTCGTAGTCGATTATCGCGAGAAGGTCTTATTGCTGTATATGACAGAGAGGGCACACTTGTTCCTAGTGGTATTACTGCAGTGTCGATCAATGATAGATTGTTAAAATCCGGTGATAACATGAACGGCGCTCTCAATATAAACAATAATAAAATTATTAATGTAGGAGAACCAACAGATGATCTTGACGCTGCAACGAAGAAATATGTCAATGATAAGGAAATTCCAGTGACACCTTCGTTAGCTACAATCAACGATGAAATGATCACATTCAAAACTGATTTTACTAATCAAGTACAACAGTTTCTGACTTTTCGCAGAAACATAAACAGAACCATTAATGAATTTTTTGGAAGTCCACCAACCGTTGACATAAATCTCACTGATATAAATGCGAGAATCAACGATATTATCAGTGGAATTCCTAATATCATTAATAAAACTAATCTCGTTAAAATTCCACACAAACAAATTAACACGGTGTATACAGTATCATCAGGATCATCAACATGGACACCGCAAAATAACACTATCAAACATACCGCGGAGGTCACTGGTGTGTACAGGCTGTCTGTATTTAGTTCTGCAAAATTTTGGATATTTGCCACGTATCTATGGCGTCATTCAACCGATAATATTTCAGGAACTGTATCTGTAGTGTTAAATAAAGATACCGAAGAAACGTTTATGCTGGAATCATCTGATAAACAATTAACCTCGGCGTCTTACTGGTGGTGTCTGGAATTTGTTGCCGAAACACGTCAATTAATTACTTAATATAGTATAATGATTGACGTTCAGCGATATAGATACAATCAAGTATGTGCGTGGCAAACTAAACTAAAAAATATTATTGACGATTATACAATAAAAGTGAAAAAATATCGAAGATGCGTGGTTGTCGTTGACATAGTTGTCTATTCAGTTTCTGCGTTCATTGCTGGAACCGGTGTAATATTATCAACGTTGACAGTGTCAGTGCCGTTCGGTGTAACGATTATCGTTTCATACGCAACAACTATCGCGGGTATTTTTAATATTTTTGCAAAGAAGATAGATACATGCACGAACACAAAATTACACGAGTATGTGGTAAAATTACATACAGCAACAACAGCATATTCCAAATTATCAATGCTGATCTTGTCGTCGTTCAACGATAGTAGAATATCCGATGAAGAATTCAGCGCGATGGTAAAAATCTACAATGAAGTATTTGACGACCGTGATGTAATCACAGCTGAAGAAATCAGGGATTTAGAAAAATAATAGTATAATAATGACATCACAGGAATTACTACAACAGATCGTCACTAATACTGCTCCGGTAAGAACTACAATGATATCAGCGAGTTCAACTAATCCTGAATTTAGTATTAACTTTCCAACTGCAATACCAGCAAAAGAAATTGAATTAGCTCAATTACGAGTTTATTATAGTGGCCAAAAATTAGGTCAAAATCATTCGGTGGACTACAACCAAATAATTCATTAGTATTTGCAAATAAAAACAAACCCGATGGAACTCCTGATTGGCAAGTAGTCAGTATTCTAATGGCCAGTTATCAAATAGAACAGATCAATGAAGAATTTCAACGTAGAATTAAATCCATCACAGGAAAGGAATTAAAGATAGCCGTTACTGTTCACGAACCAACGCTGTCATCGGCCGTTGAAATATTATTACCGGATTATGCTGTGGACATATAGCAAAGTTCGATTAGAACTGTGTTAGGATGGCCTGAAGTTGAACCTGTTTATCAAGGACCACCAGAACCAAGTCGCGATGAATTTCTGACAACAGATCAAAGTTTCATTAAAACTCCAAATTATCGAAATAATCATCCGTGGTCCATTAATAGATTTTTTATTGATGGACGAGAAAAAATTCCTGATTTGAGAATTTCAGGAAGAGAAGCCACAGCAAGTTTGGATTTACACATTCTCGACATTACATTACCAGCAATGATAAATGAATCTAACCGGACATTTACTAATATAAAAAATTTAATCATTGATTTTATACAAAATTACAACGAGGACATAAAAAAAAATATCATAGAATCAATCCAGCATCTGAATCAAATATTAATTGATTTCGAATATACTAAAAATGTTGTAATCAAAAATTTATATAAATTTTTTACAGATCCAACAAGTATGAAATATGAGATTGAACAAACTGAAAATTTATATAAAAGACATAAAATCGGTGAATTAAAACAATCATTAATTGATCTCGTTAATGTGAATTTTCCAAAGATCCTTGAATCATGGAAAAAATAGGCCCACTGACGGTTATTCCCAAGTATAATAAATAATCGTTACAACGAAGGTCGTCATGCTTCGCCAGGAATCGTCAATATTACATCTACGATCGCAGTCAGTCTAGTATGTGATGTCGTTGATGGCAGTTATCAAGTTGACGCTGAAAAATCCAATCAAGCCCAACAAGGATACATTCTGTATTCATTTACACCTCAAGTACCCCCAGGCTATTTGATTGTATCAGAACCAATCAACGTTGTTTATCTAAAATGTCATAATTCACTCTTATCTCGGATACATTTCAAACTTACTGACCAGACTGGACACTTGTTGGACCTTAGGTCAGAGACGCTAATTATAAATCTGTATGTGCGTTCGTAGAAAACGCCAAGCATAAAAAAAATGTCAGAATAAAATATTTTTTTTTTTTACCCATGATTTTTATCTCTGACGTGGATCAGAAAGGAATTATCCTGGTACCCGTAACAACGTCACTGACACTGGTGCACTATTGGTTTCGTTGTCACTACAGTCACTTTCACTATTATGAACGGAGTCACACTCTGACTTATCTTTAGCCAATAATTCTTCCGCAACTTCATTCGCGGACATAATATCTCTCAACTGTTTTATACGAGCGTGTACAATTCTTTACGTTTCGTATTCGTGAGATAACTCTGACCTAATCTTTTCGATTGAACGTGAAAGTGGGACAAATAATTTTACCTGCGTATCTGTGATTGCTGCCAGTGATTGTAACATCGCCTGCTGGATCAACTTTATAAATCTATAATCGGAGGGCAGCGTATACCTATTTTCGGACTTTCTAAATTGTAATGATTAAAAATCACTCATAATTTTTTCAGGATCAAGTTCAACAGATATTTTTATACCGTTGTGCTGTAATTGCTTAATATCAGCAATAATAGCATTAATATTTTCATGATTCATTATACAATAAATACTTGTTTAAATACAATATATTACTGAATAAATAATTCTGAATAAATAATTCTGAATGAAAGTTATTTCTGAATAAATAATTCTGAATAAATAATTCTGAATGAAAGTTATTTCTGGATTAATATATTTCTGAATAAAAGTTATTTCTGAATAAATAAATAATTCTGAAAGAATATATTCTGAATAAATATATTCTGAATAAATATAAATAATTCTGAATGAATATATTTCTGAAAAAAGTTATTTCTGAATAAATATAAATATTTCTGAATAAAGTTATTTCTGAATAAAGTTATTTCTGAATAAATATAAATAATTCTGAATGAATATATTCTTAATAAATATATTCTGAATAAATATAAATAATTCTGAATGAATATATTCTTAATAAATATATTCTTAATAAATATATTCTGAATAGATATAAATTATTCTGAATGAGTATTTTCTGAATAAAGTTATTTCTGAAAAATATAAATATTTCTGAATAAAGTTATTTCTGAATAAATATATTCTAAATAAATATAAATAATTCAGAAATATATTATTTCAGAATAAAGTTATTTCTGAATAAATATATTTCTGAATAAATATATTTCTGAATAAAGTTATTTCTGAACAAATATATTCTGAATAAATAATTCTGAATAAATATATCCTGAATAAATATATTCTGAATAAATAATTCTGATTAAATATAAATAATTCTGAAATAATATATTTCTGAATAAATAATTCTGAATAAATATAAATAATTCTGAAATAATATATTTCTGAAAAAATAATTCTGAATAAATATATTCTGAATAAATAATTCTGAAATAATAAATTTCTGAATAAAGTTATTTCTGAATAAAGTTATTTCTGAATAAATATAAATAATTCTGAAATAATATATTCCTGAATAAATATTTATAAATATATATCTGAGTTAATATAAAGATATGTTTCTGATATATTTCTGATTTAATATATTTCTGAATAAATATTTATAAATATAAAAATATATCTCTGAATTAATATATTTCTGAATAAATATTTATGAATATAAAATATATTTCTGAATTAATATATTCCTGATTGATATATATAAATATAAAAATATATTTCTGAATTAATATATTTCTGAATTAATATATTTCTGAATTAATATTTATAAATATAAAAATACATTTCTGAATTAATATATTTCTGAATAAATATTTATAAATATAAAAATATATTTCTGAATTAATATATCCCTGATTGATATATATAAATATAAAAATATATTTCTGAATTAATATACTTCTGAATTAATGTATTTCTGAATTAATATTTATAAATATAAAAATACATTTCTGAATTAATATATTTCTGAATTAATATATTTCTGAATTAATATTTATAAATATAAAAATATATTTCTGAATTAATATATTTCTGAATTAATATTTATAAATATAAAAATATATTTCTAAATTAATATATTTCTGAATTAATATAAAAATATATTTCTGAATTAATATATTTCTGAATTAATATTTATAAATATAAAAATATATTTCTGAGTTAATATATTTCTGAATTAATATAAAGATATATTAATATTTATAAATTTAAAAATATATTTCTGAATTAATAAAAATATAATATAAATAATATAAATATATATTTCTGAATTAATAAAAATATATTTCGGATATATTTCTGAATTAATATAAATATATAAAGATATATTTCTGAATTAATATAAAAATAAACAACAGCTATGATGATCGGTCAACCATTCCACTGGTCCCTTTATTGCCAGTAAAGCCTTTACCATAAGGTCCTAAGAGTCCTTTCATTGGTGCCTTTGTTATGGCACTTTTCATTTGGAAGGCACTCTTCATGGTTAAGGTCTATCTTATGACCCACAGGCACTTTATGAAACTTTTTTGTCCGGCGAACATTCTTTCTGTGTGGGATACCCTTCGGTGTCAAGGGTCACGAGCTCACATCATCATGTTGTTTATTTTAAGGAAGTTCCAGTTTTCATGTACCCCCCACAAATCAAATTCCGGGCAGGTGCAAAACACACTCACCATGTTGTTTCACGTGGCAAGAGGAGTTGTACACAGGGGAACTTCCCCAATTATATTAGAATATTGGCATCCCAGGGCCAAACCACAGACAGTGTCAGTGATGGGGTTCGAACTCAAGACCTCTAGTCCGTGACTACATCATGGGAGCCAGACGCGCTAACTACTACACTATGAGCTTTAGTTATAAATATATGTTTCAAAAATAATTATATAGTTACCTAGCCCCGTGACATAGTCACGGACTCTGTCAACGGCGATAAGTATATACACCAGATTCTGTGATAAACAGATTCTCAATAAAATATAAAATAAATCGCGAAAATCTGCAATTTTACACATTTTAACCATTTCTGATCTGGTTGAAAATACTGTATTATCAACCCTTGATTTCATGAACGGCAGAACTATCTAGCAATGATGCATGGATCGATATGTTCCAGTTCTATCCGCATGCTACAGTCTAAACATAAAAAATCGATAATGACTATATCGCACATACGGCTTATGTAAAATCTGAAAAATCTACCATAGTGCGGTTCGTTGTGATTTTATCCTTGGCGCTGTCAAGGTGATTTTATCACTGAATTCAGGTTTTTGTGTTTGATCATATGAAATAAGTAGATTTCTCAGACTTTAGTGTTTGAGGGATTATAGACATATAAATCACTGAATATAAATGTGTAGTCATGTATACGCAATAACAGAAGGGAGACAACTGCGCACTTACTCTATCAGCGATGACGGAGTTATCTCCCTTCATTGTGCATACTGGAACGTAATTTTTTGCTTAAATTTTTTCGAAAATGCTGATCTGGTTATTTTTTCTGCAACACGTTGTATTGAATTCGGGTTAATAACAAAATATTTACAAGCCGCAGTCATTGATGGAAAAATTATCTCTTCATCAGTATCAGTATTTACAGATTTAACAGCCCTTTTTTCAAACATTTACATCTCCCAGTATTTCCACATGCAGTATTCTGACTCTGTGTAATAATTCGTAAATTTCCTAAAGAATTATCTTTCGGATCTGAATTAATGTGATCAATTACAAGTCCATCTTTGATCGGGCTATGAAAACATTCGAATATGAACCTGTGAGATAAATATCTGTTTTTCCAACAGTAAATCTGAAATAACCATTATTACCTATAGTACCAACTGGGTTTTTTAATCTGCAGTTTCTGATGACACCATCTCGAGACGCTTCATAATTTTTAATTATTGGATGTTTCACAAATTCATTTTGCTCCATTTATATATAATACTATTTGTCTAAATGATTATTTTGAATATCTGGCGAGATAGTCTTCGGCGGATTTTATGGGAGATATCAGGACGTTATATTTTTTTATCATAATATCGTTTCAGCTCTTTGTATCTTTTACCACCGCATTGCACACATAATCGTGTTTCTCCTCTGACCCCAACACCACATCGTAAACACGGTTTCGGTCCTAGACTCCCTTTGCGAAAACTTTGCATGTGGTAACTACAGAATTCATTTACGCATGATTTATTACAAGGAAGAGAAAATCCTATCATTAACCACTTGTATTTGTTATTTGCTTGTATCATTATACGTATAATTAAATTTTAATTAAACATATATTTGTCTTAATTATAGCATGGAGGAATTTGAGAGATTATCCGTAATTGAACCTTCCAGAGCAAAATTTGATCTTGACAAACTACCAAAATCTAAATTTAGTTTTTCGATGCAAGATCTAGCTTTGATAAATAGCGATATAACTGATCGTATCCGTGAAGCTAAAAAAGAATTTCACAACGATGGTACGGCTCATACTTGGTCAACATTCAGGATCATGAATACCATTGATGTTAGAATGAACGACGAACGAGGAAGAAATATTATCAACTATCTCGACAATCAGCGATATATTATTCTGGTAAAATTTATTGTGCAGACAGATGACGACACTTGGATTATCTGTGATAAACGTGACCCTGTACGGCTTCATACTGGAAATAATACTGTTACATTAAATAAAAAATCCAAACCAGGAACATTGACTGGTATTGATAAACCGTATTATGAACGAGCTTTTCCTGTAACTGCAGTTCTTTATGCGATATATCCGTTAAATGATAAACCTAGCGTTAATAATCTCAAACCAATGAAATTTTCCTCGTTGACTTCGTCAAGGGGACTAAACTGCGTAGCTGAGCGAGTTATAGAACATTTCTCAAAAGCAATACGCGGAAATGGTTTAACAGATCTAAGACGTAAAAAATAAATAATTGGGCAGAAACAGTTAAAGATACTGGAGCATCTATCAGCGACGTTGCTAAACTAGAAAAGAAATTAAAATTCCCAATAACAGTGAAGACACTAACCGGAGAGATTTTGTATGCGTCGAAATATACATCAAGAGGAGCTCCTGTAACGATCATTGATCATAACGCACACGCATGGACGTCCGCGATAACAATATTTCCACGAGATAGAATAGTTAAATTTTACAGCGATTATATATTTGACGTTATCAATGATATTAGTAAGAGTGACCCTGTGTCTGTGTGGTTATTTAGAAGTTCAGAACCCTCACATTATGATCAGTTTGTACGACCTAACGGTGAAATTTATCATGAAGAATCACTCCACGATGAAATGAAAAATATTGCTCGGAAATATACCCCCTATGACGATGTCAAGGACGAAGTTAAAGTTGAACAATTACTAAATAACTGTTTCACCGTTCCATCAGTTGCTGCACACGCTGCTCAAACGAAAAATTCATGGAAACCGACACGATTGGAATTTCTTGAAGATATCCAGCACAGTTGTATCGAATACGGTCACGGTGGATTGTGGAATACTAAATACGATTATAAAGATATTGTATCGGTTGATATGGTAGCGTGTTATCCTGGAAGTTTTCTTGGATACGGAGAGTGTTCTGAATACTTCAAAAGATTCGGACATCCCACACACGAGATGACCAGAGTTGCGATAAACGGACTCTTACCAAATTTTGACTTAACTGGATTTGCTTGTATACAGTCATTTGAGTTTGCGGAAAATCTGCATCCAATTGTTTATGTTTGGTTTGGAAGACATTTCTCAGAAAAATATTGGGCTCCAACTGTACTATTACGATATATGCTTGATCCTGGAATTTTAGTGTCTTGAAAGTAAACGAAGCCATTATATCGTATCGTCCGCAGAAACAAGTTTGGTTACCACAGCGAAAGAAATATTCCCCGACAGAATATGAAGGAAATCCCGATATGATTGATAATGAAAATAAAATTGCAAAAGATCTTGGTAGGAAAATAATTGGTAAGTTTACTCAAGGAGGATCATATGATCATAAACGAATGTGTACAAGATTAATTATGGATGATGCTGAACTCGATTTTATAATTGCTGATACAACGGAAAAAACACATTTATAAGTCGGAGTAATGCTTATTTATCAGACGGGTCTAAATTAGGTTCAGTCGTGAGCTATACTGATGGTGAGTCACAGCAGTTTACTCATTTAAGGTCTTCTTTGCTCGCTTACGTTTCCATAAATTTATTATCGATGATAAACAGATTTCCTCGTTACGCGGTCAGAGTTGCCACGGATTCATTTTATATAAATAAAGCGTATACAGATTTGTTAAAACCACTACTCGGTAATGGTGAATGGGGATCATGGAGAATAAAACAAGAAAATATACTTGACTATTCCGAATCTGCAGATGTTGAAATCGCGGAGACATATTACAGCAATGACAATCAAATATTAAAATCATCGGCACTATCTGTGTTTGATCCTGTGGCCAGACATAAAACCGTTTATCTCAATGGGTCTGGAGGTTCTGGAAAAACAACACGTGCCATTAATTTATTTCGTCGGAGTTTGAAGAACTCCGTTGATATGATTGTGCTGACACCTATACACAGACTAGCCAGAGAAATAAATGAACGAGGAGTAAAATCTCAAACTTATCACAGTTTTTTCAGATGGTGCGGAGATACGTGGACGCCTGAGTGAATGGGGGAAAAATATATACCCCGGATTATCATCTGGGATGAAATTTGTACGGTATCGCTAGAAACATTAAAAATATTTCTTGATTGGTTACTGACAGCGAATACTGCTGTGATAATGTGCGGCGATCATGGTCAACCGCCATCTTTCGTTGGGCAGTCTCCGCACGAGTGGTTAAAAACGTTTGTAGTTTATTATGAGGAGATAACTGATGATCATAGAGCTATTGATGATATCCTGAAAGAATTTAAAAGATTAATCAGACTACAGCCAAATAGAATACAATGTGATATAATGCGTGAAATAATTCCGGAAACTCCTGTGAAAGATTTTTGGAATTTATGGATACCAAATGATTTAATAGTTGCAAGTAGAAAGATAGTTCGTGATGAATTGCAAGAGAAATTATTTTTGTTACATGAAGAAAAATTTTCAAATCTACCTGTACCATTGTGTTATCGCCCAGCAGATACTCGACGACAGAATGTTGATGTTGAGATTCCAGGAACAAATGAAAAACAAAATCTTGTGTTAAATGATATTGTTTTGGTTGATGTTGATGTTGTTGAGAGCGCGTTGATCATGGATAAAACTCCTTGGAAATTAGAATATGCTATAACGATTCATTCATCACAAGGACTAACTATTACTGATACAAATATCTGGATTGTCGATGATAGAATCGAATGGTCAAATTTAGTTTATCTCGCAGTGTCTCGAGTCAGAAGAATATCTGAAATGCACAGGGTTATTATGAATTTTACAGAAAATAATAATCAAACTGCTAGCGACGACGACGAAGTCGTTGTTGGCGTAATAAGAAAAAAACTACTTGGTTATAAGCAATGTGACAAAAAAAATAATCGCGACTTTGATATTGATACTGAATTAATTATGACACTAAAACAACGACAGAATAATCATTGTGCAAGTTGTAACTGTAATAAGCTATGGGAATATTCAAATAATAATCCAAGACAGTTCACCGTAGACAGAATTAATAGTAGTATTGGTCACACACGCGAAAATGTGATGCTGACCTATCTTGAATGTAATCGACGTCAGGGCGCTGGACGCCCTGGTGCCAGTTTACCAAAGTGAACGCGGTGGTAATTGTGTGTCTTCAGGAATTACTTGTAAGTGTTCACGTACAAATCCACGCTGAGGAGCATTCGAATCCAGTCTGTAGATTGCAGGTCTACCCGTGGATCTAACCACGCTAGAAATTTTATGTGTAGTCACACTCCAGATAGGATCAGTTGCTCTTTTTTATCCCTTTAAGTTCACCGGGTTCATATAAATATTTGACAGTCACATTACCTAACACTGATTGTTTTGAAAAGTCACGTCGTTGTCCGTAGCCATCGCTACGGGGTATATGTTTCCTTGTAATTGCAACGGTAGGTATCATAGAAGTTGCACGAGTAATTTCATTATTTAACGCAGCTATCACACTTGGTAATCTTGCAACCCATTCACGAGATCTCATGTCGCTCTGAATTATTTCCTTTGCATACTGATATCGAAATAACCGCTCAGCGAGTGTTCGATTAAATCGTTCAACTATTGCCTGATCACGATGAATTGCGATGTGTCCTCGTCTGATTTTGACATTATGTGTTTTCATCAGCGATGACACTGCACCAAGAAATTCTTTGCCAGGATCAACTTGTAGCAACTGTGGCCATCGCAAAGGTCTTCGTTGATAAATTCGTTCAAACGCAGATGCAACTTCAAATGCTGTTTTAGTTGATAATGGTTCTGCTTCTTTATATCTACTTGCAACGTCAACGACAGTTAACGCGTATTTGTATGTGCGTGATTGACGTCCACGTGTTTTAATAGTATCGTGCGGTAAAAACAAAATATCTGCTTGATGAACTTCATTGGGAGTGCTGACATCAAAATACGCGTACTGAATTTTTTTAGGTGGACGTAGATAGATTTGCCATATTGCCTGTCGTGCTAACCATTTTGCAGCAACAGCACGTGAGACTTTTGCTGCTTCAGCAAGTTTACTAATCGCTGCTCTACCCTTCCAATATCCTCTTGGGCTATAATAAACAGATTCCATTATAATAATTATATAATTAATTACCAGCCCCTAGCATTAGTTTACACTTCATAGCAGATTTCACTAGAAAACTAGCAAATTTCTCTCTGAGAGATTTATCAGGTATAGAATTTAATGCATGAATCAATTTCACATCTGCGAGATGCCGTTGTTGTAAATCCTTGCTTTTATACCCAACATCATGAACGTGACACGTTTGATCAATCTTATTTATTGGATTACCTCCTGGTCTTGGTTGATCTTGTTCGTCAAGTCGGATATCAAGTCGAGTTTCAGGACCACAATAATTGTATCCGGGTAAATGTTTTTCTTCGGGATACTTCGCCCATGGAGTCCCTGGTAATTTTCCCAATGAAGTAGCGATATCACCTCTTGTCTTTGTAAACTGGTCCGTGATTTTATCCTTGACTAAGGCAAGGGAGATAAATATGTATTTGTTTGTGCCACGCTTTTCACATTTACCTGTCAGTGCGCGTTTTTTATTTTTTTGTTATTATTGTTGTTAATCCACTGGTCCCACCAACGGTGGGGGTGGGTGCCTTGCATCGAACACAATATAGATTCATATTATTTATTATTATGGTTATAATTGATTTCTCAGCGACACGAAAACAGGAGCCAGTCAAACTTCACCAAGCGCTACCGAATTCTATCAGGATGATAATAATTGGGCCATCTGGAAGTGGTAAGACGCAATTATTGCTTAATCTGATAATGAGATGGCTTAAGTGGGATAAACTATATTTAGTGGCACCATCTGTAGATGATCAACGATGCTGTGAAGTACTTAAAGATTTTAATGAAAATGCAAAATCGTTATATGAGGACAGTGACAGTGATGGAGTCATTGACGAAGTCAGTGTTATTGATTTTATCACCGATATTGATGAAGCGCCATCTGTGGATGACCTGGATGGACGTATTAATAATTTAGTAGTGTACGACGATGTCATGCTGGACAAACAATCAAATCCAGCTAGGATATTTTCCAGAGGCAGGCATAAAAATACAGACGTGATTTATGTTACCCAGCGTTATACACAAATACCTAAAGTGATCGGAGACAACTGCAATATTTTGGTTGTATTTAACGGAGTTGATAATCATACGCTGCAAAATATTTATTATACTTAGTGTTCAGGGAACATGCACATGATCAAATTTAAACATTTCGTGGCACACGCGCAAGCTTCCCCGTTTGGATTTATATCAATAAATTGACATGATCCCAGGTCATGATATCGTAGCGGACTTGATAAAATATTTGGATAAAAACACAGAGCAGCAGAGAGGGTGCGACAAAAGTTGCGTGCACAAGTATATAAACGAACACAATCACAAAATTTTATAAACACGAGCGTCAACGGCGAAGTAACAGCGCGAACTAACGTTACGGAGAGAATCTCGATTCGGTTAGAGGTTTCAGTTTGGCGTTATTGACCTTTTTTTATTTTTTCGTGTGAAGCTTTATTTTTAAGACAAATTTTGCTCGAAAAAAATTTGTAGGGTCCACCCTCTCTGCTGCTATTCAATACACAATACACCATGTAGTCATGATAAATGACCCAGTTTAAAAGTTGCTTCTTGGGCCAGGATACAGCTCACAGAGTTACACTTTCCCTTGTCGTGACATTGACCTAGCTAGGGTCTTGACTATGGGTTGCAATACACTCTATATAACTTGGTAAAGTTTCATCCAAATCTCCGCAAGGCTTGCAAAGTTATCAAGTGGACAAACAAACAATCATGGATAGATGGACTGTGCCACGACATAATACACACATTCAAGACTGGCACATAAAAATGTGGATTCAGTGCCATCTATAGGGTGCGTATTGACGGAATGAAATAAACACCAGTGTACATATGACAATTGCACCAACAGACAAAATCAGAATACAACGTTAGAAGACCGAACTGGTTTTTGCCTTTAATACATTATAAAATATTGATAACGGGGTTGAGAGTAACTTTGTTCAGACTATCGTGGAAATTCTCTACATACAAATTACCATCTATACTCGCTCATAAGTCGAGATCAGCTGCAAACTGCATAGTCATCCAGTCATCTTGTCGTATAATGTACCAGCAGATTCTTGTCTTTGCAGTTTGGTTGGAGTAATTAGTAGAACAAACATTATAGATCCTATGTCCACCTCAGCCCATATTAAATGGATGTACCCTGCAGGTATATAGATACGTCAAATATTCAAAATAAAGTAGGCATTTATCGCTGCTATAGAGGTTCTTAAATTATCCTAGAGTGCGCAATCACATACTACCACATAATGCATGATTTAACGAGGTCGTGGCATTTACAAGCGGGGGGGGGGTGTTGTTGAAGTCGTATTTCACTAATATCTCTTATCTATGTACATTTACGACGCATACTGAAACATTGTATTCCTTTACCCTATTAGAGCAGCAGAGAGGGTGAACAGACCACTTGTCTAGAATGTTAGTTCGCGAAAATAAAGGTTCGTACAAACATATGCTAACATCGAAGATTTTAAATGAGTAAACTGCGGTGACTCACCATCAATATAGCTCACGATTGTACCTAATTTAGTGCCGTCTGATAAATAAGCACTACTTCGACTTATAAATGTGTTTTTCTCCTTTGTATCAGCAATTATAAAATCGAATTCAGCATCGTCCATAATTAATCTTGTACAATGTCGTTTATGATCACATGAACTACCCTGAGCAAACTTACACGATTATTTTTCTGCCGAGATCTTTTGCAACTTTATTTTTATAATCAGTTATATCAGGATTTTCATCATCAGAATATTTCTTTTGTTGTGGCAACCAAACTTGTTTCTGCAGATGATATGATATAATTGCTTCATTTACTTTCAATGATATCAATATTTTTACATCAAGCATGTATCGTAATAAAACTATGAAGCCCAATATGTTTCTGAAAAATGTCTTCCAAACCACGCATAAACAATCGGATGGAGATTTTCCGTAAACGAAAACGATTTAATACAGGCGAATCCGATCAAATCAAATTCTGGCAGGGGTCCATTTATCGCAGCTCTGGTCATCTCGTGTGTTGGATGTCCAAAACTCTTAAAGATTTCAGAACACTCTCCGTATCCAAGAAAACTTCCAGGATAACATGCAACCATATCAACTGAGATAACATCCTTACAATCGTATTTAGTATTCCACAATCCGCCGTGTCCGTATTCGATACAACTACGTTGGACATCAACAAGAAATTCTGATCTTGTCGGTGACCATGAATTTTTCTCCTGAGCAGAGTGAACAGCAACTGACGGAACGGTAAAACAATTACTGAGTAATTGTTCAGCATATTTCGACGCAAGATTTTTCATTTCTTCGTGGAGAGATTCTGCACGATAAATGTCTCCATTAGGGCCGTAAAAACTGATCATAGTTCACGGATTCTGAACTTTGAAATAACCACACGGACACTGGGTCACTCTTCCTGATATTTCTGATAAAATTAAACATATAATCATTATAAAATTTAACTGTTCTATCTCATGGAAATATTATTACGGCCGATGTCCATGCATGTGCGTTATGATCAATAATCTCTATCAGAGCTCCTCTTGATTCATATTTCGATTTATGCAAAATCTCTCCGGTTAGTGTTTTCACCGTAATCGGAAATTTTGATTTCTTTCCCAGCTCAGCAACGTCGCTGATAGACGCTCCGGTATCTTTAACTGTTTCTGCTACTCATTTATTTTTTTACGCCCTAAATCCTTTAAACCATTTCCAAGTATCGCGTTTGTGCAGTGTTCTGTAACTCCCTCAGCTACACAATTTAGCCTTGGCAGTTTCATTGGTTTGATATCATCAACGCTAGCTTTATCATTTAGCGGATACATAGCATAAACAACTGCAGTTACAGGATACTCTCGTTTATAATATGGTTTGTCAATACCAGTCAACATCCTGGTCTGGAATTTTTATTTAACGTGACAATATTATTTCCAGTGTGAAACCGGACAGGGTCACGTTTGTCACGGATAATCCAGGTGTCGTCGTCTGTCTCTACAATAAATTTTATTAGAATAAAATATCTTTGATTGTCGAGATAGTTAATAATCTTTGCTGCTCGCTCGTCATTCATTCTAGTATCGACACCACTTTTGGTGTTACTCATGATTCTGAATGTTGACCACACATGAGCCGCACCATCGTCGCGAAATTCCTTCTTGGTTTCACGGATCCGATCAGTTATATCCCTATTCGTTAAAGCCAGATCTTGCATCGAAAAACTAAATTTAGGTTTCGACAATTTGTCAAGATCGAACCTGGCTTTAGAAGCCTTGATTGCACATAATCTCTCAAACTCTTCCTTATTATAATTAAGGCAAATATATATTTAAATTGAAGTATGTATGTATGTATGTATGTATGTATGTATGTATGTATGTATGTATGTATGTATGTATCTATCTAT
>JAECUM010048112.1:0-20211 GCA_016617855.1 Megalonaias nervosa
TATATAGTATCATATATATATTATATCGGTTCAAGGTGGTTTCTCCATTATTAATGCTAATGAGTTGTCATTTCGTACAGGTTGTATTATTATCGGCATTTGCGTCCTTTACCTGGGTGATATTGGGGAATGTATCATGTACATAGAAAGCAAGTCCTCCCCCTTTTTCCCATTGCTCAGATGCCAGAAGTACTCTCTGCTATATCCAGCAATTTTGGGGATGAATTTGGTTTTATTGCATAGATTATGTTCTTGGAGACAGAATACGTCGGGCTTTTTTTTGCACGGCCTAGCTCTATAATCTGTTCCGAGTGGTTCTTGATTAACCTCGATAGTTCCAAAGCCATATAAAAATCAATTATATATATTATCGCCTTTTGTATCAATTATTTACAAACACACTATGCTACAAGAAACACATACAACCAAACATCAAACCTACCAAACACACTATCATACAAGAAAGAGCATGAGGTATTCATAGACACACATCTAAATCCTCACATACAAACACACAATATAACAGATGGCAAAACTGACACAAACACACACACACACACACTCATACAACTCTTGAAAATTGATTAGTCTCTTTTCTAGAGAACTGGGTAACCCTGAAAAGGGTCCTTTTTTGGTTAACGTCTGCGGGGATTGTCATGTCTTACTGCACTTTTTCCCACTTGATAAGGCCTGCTTCCACCAAAAAAGGAGATCGCATTCTTTTCCACTGTTCAATCAACAAATCCTCTCTCTTCCCCTTGAATGTCTTCTTGCTTGTTTCTGTTGTTTATATCTCTCTGTCCAATATTACTTTTCTTGCCACACTTAATCGTTGAAGATTTCTTTCATGAGGTCTTGAGCCATTTGTAATATCCTGCGATTTTCTAATTCTTCCGGCTTCTGAATCCGGTTCTGCCTGACACGATGCAAATGCGCTTGAGCCTCTTTCAGCTTGGATAATTTTGAAGGCATGTTTATTTTTTGACGAGTCAACAAAGGATGGTCAGGCTTTCCTTTTCTTCTTTTTCCTTTAACTAGATTCGCTTGTGTCAGCAAGACACCTGAGACTAGTCAGTGTCCACATAGTAAGCTAATTAATTTATCGTGAGGGATTGAACCGGAGCCACACACCCCACTCGTTAATGCACACAACGTATGCTACTTAATTTGCCATGTGATGGTCAATTAAGTCCTAATCAGACTGTGTGGCTTGTTGCGAAGGGACACTCTCATTATAATTTAATGTGTGTCTTTGCAATAGGAGAGGTTAGGTGTGCGTGGACACAATCTTTAACCCGGTTCTGTGCATACATACTCGTTAGAGCAACTGATTAATAAACGAGTGGGATGTGTCCCACACACTCGTCTTTGCTTAATCCAAGCTAAGGAAGGGAGACTCAGCAGAAGACTCCAAGCGTCATCTTGAGATCTGTAATGCCAAAGTATGCTATGATCAAATCATGACCAGTAACTAAATCGCGTTTTTCCCTATTGCTAATGTTGTGTTAGCCACATTCTTAATTCGAGTCACCCTTATATATGGGTGTAGACTTTCCTATATGCATTTTTTATTTAGTGTACTTAGCTTGCCTATTGTTTTCTAAAACAAGTCGGAAACAAAATGAATCAGTTAGACTCATAAATGTGTTCGTCATTATATGAATATTCAGGTAGTAATTTTCATTGGACTTTAAAGAGTCAAATTAGTTTCTTTCCAGTATTATTGATTCCGGTTTACAAGCAAACCATGAACCCATCAGTAATTAGGAATTTGAATAGTAATAGCCTTTGAAAAGGCCGTTAGGACCGTAGATTAACGGTTTTGCAGGCAAACAGGTCATGTTTCATCATGGCCGTGAGTTTTTTATAATCGATTTACCTGTTTCTTGTTAAGTTTTCTGGTTATATTGTTTAAAACTGAAAATCTTGACCGTATCGGTGCGATTTCTTTCTGTTTCCGACAAATAGGTGCTATCCATCAACGATAGCAGTTCGTGTTGTAACTGTGACATCTCGGTCAGATTAGGATAGGGAGGTAAATGAGGGGTCCGTTGCTCTTGCCAACGATGAAATTCCATGCCTCGTTTGTAGGGCACTAAAGTCTTTTAGAAATCGTCCAAAATGTCTACCAATCAAAGGACTGGCCATTTCTTGTATCAAGATTCCTAGGCCTCAAGGTAAACTTCCTCCGCGTTGCATCAGCATCTTCTAGTTTTTGAATGATCGGTACTTTCTTTATGACCATTTGGCAAAGAACGTTTCCATGCTTTCTAAAGCGTTCTTTCTGGTATTTGTACAAAGGTGTAATTTCGTTTAGGATGTTCAAACAACATTCACACAAGGAATCAATGATTTCTTTCGGTACTGTTTGAAGGAGTTTTCTCGCACGGGTGGTTGGGCTTTCGACAGTACTGACCACACGTCTCAATGTTTTTCTAAACAAGGAGATACTCATTTCTATTTTCTTTTTTATAGCTGCAGAGTGGTGGTGATGTGCATTTCCTATGGGTGACATCTTTTTTATTCATGAGCTAAATAAAAACAACGAATAACTACTGAAGCGAACCGTTTGTCCGTTTATTCTTTTTCCTCTTGAAGCATCTCCACTAATTTTTAGTATGTCGTATAATCTTCATGATGGGTATCACTCGACGTTTAGGGGTTTGCAACGGACTAATTGTGACAATTTTTGCTAGAATAAATCTTGTCAACTCTGTAACACTCAAGAGGTCGTCGGCGTAGAAGTTCCTTTATAAATGGATTTCTGGGTTTTCATCAAATTGGAAATTACGTGTGTCAAATTGAGTTTGGGTAGCATGACCAGCGACAGCGATGTGGAAGATGCTGCTGGAAACACGGTCACCGATGTTCGTGGTGTGGGAAGTAAGGTTCTATCCGGGGAGCACTACTTCTCTTTCCGGTAGAAGGTTTTTTCTTAGGGCTTTTCTATTTCTTGGGACATTTCTTTTTCTACTTGTAACGTCTTTTGGGAGAGTCTTTAGCATCCAACTGCAAGACAAAGGAATATTGCAACTCCAACAGAACACGCTACCTCCAGATTTCAAGATCATTTGGGTTTTTGGCCTGAGTATCGATTCTGGGATCTGCCAGATACGACAAGGCCACATTACGTTTGTCAAGAAAAGGTTTGGTTCATGAGGGATGTGAATGATACCTTGACTGGTTTCTAACACGCGAGCATGCACTAACGGATTTTTTTGGGACTGACGTCATATAGGTTTGAATCAGTTTGTCTGGAGGAAGTTGAGTGGTGGACGGAAACAAACGTCTTCACTTTCGCTTTACAAGCACAGCATCACTTTTTATTGTGGTGGTGGTATTATTAGTACAGTAGTGACATTGTTTTGCTGAATCGATGATGACGCAGGGAAGAGCATCGAAGCAATCCCAAGGCACAGAAGCACAATGAGTTTATCATTGAAAATGAACCCCTCGTTTCCTTGTGTCTGTGTGACCTAATTCTTATTTCTAGCTCCAGCGTTTGAACAGGAGGACGAATTTGGAAATGTCATCGTTGCTGCGTACGTGACAGCGCACGCTGAATACTATTAGATGATTGATTCTTTTAAAACTTTTCAAATGGTTAGATATTGATAAAATACCCGAGATTCAGAATATTTTGGATACAGCTAATTCTACTTAAAAGGTGACAAAACTACGAAGAATTCCAAATTAAGACTAAGAGGATTACATAAAACGTTTACAAGAACCAGTATTGTTCCTATGTGACGTGTGTTGGGTGAGTTGTCAAACTTACAAGCGAAAAGACAAACGCATACCCATTTATCCATTCCTTTATAAAACTATTTTCCAGAGCATACGAAGACTTGGAAGATTCTACTTCTATCACCAATATAAACGTGGATATAAAAGCTTACTACCATGCCATACCATTATCAGTAGCGATGCAAAAGAATCCGTGGAAGGACGTCAGTGATCAGTATTGAGTCCTTGAAGAATTACCAGAACCTTTTATAAGAAACTTTTTCTTTGAATTTCAGAGGCCATGTGGTGTACATGTTAGTGACTACGTTTTTGGCATTTCATTTTCCAGCAGATCCTGTGTGAACTATTTCCTAAAAGAACCTAGAAAGACATCATGATTGTTAATTTAAATGTGCACGAGACACTTATTCTGATACACCTGTTACGGTTTCCTATAGATACTACTCAACCTCTACGTGAATAAAAGATTCCTAACACTTTATCGACCTTAGATGCTTACGAAGAAATATGTAGCGTGTGACCTACACACCACGGAAAGAAGTTTGTGACTGTAAAAGCCTTTTGTAATAAATTCAAGAAAAGAATGGATTTCAAACGGCAAGTGAAAAATCTTACATTTAATCCCTTGTTAACCATTGTTGTAGAAAACCGCTAAAGAGAACTAACCAAATTCAGGACAGAACTTCCTTTGCAAACATCGACTCGAACGAATAGCCATTCTGAGAGGAAACATTAAAGACTGTTAATAGTGCAGAGACTCAAAGAACATTATAGAGTATCCCTATAATGTTTAGGACACCAAACCGTTAGGAACTCCTGGGCTGACTTATGCATACGACGATGCACTCAAACACCCAACTCATATTTACTCTTCGATTTAAAACCTAACACAACCAATTATTTGAGATTCCGTACCCATCTGTTTCACTTCTAGTGTAAAGAAGGTGGTCCAGCTGTTTACAGGTCCCGTCGGCATAATGCAATATAAAAACCTCCTACACTTCTTGTCTGATTGATTTATGCCCTGTACGACATCAGTCGCTAAAAAATCAACAAGCGCATAACCGTGTGTTAGAAGCCAGTCTCAAAGACGTCTTATGATGGTTTACGGTGACATCACGTCAATAAGTTCAATGTATCATTCAAAACTTTCGTCAAACTTAAGGTAAGTTTGAAAAACATAAGGTAGAGTGGTTGCAACTGTCACATCCCTGAATCGATAGTCAAACCAAAAAGCAAATCAGTTTGTATACCGGTCATAGAAGCTCTCTAAGAGGCGTCATCATTAGTTCCATCTTAAAATGGGATCGTATTGCCTCAGCAACCACTCCCAAGAAAACATCTCTCCCCAAATACGTTCCAAGAGTAAATCGAGAGGTTGGACTAGCTCACATCCCCAGAGAAAGAAAAGGACCAAGAAAACGAAAAGTCGGAAGAAACAGCTTCTGCCCGAAAGTGAACACTACTAACCTACCCGTTGCTGATGATAGCGGTCATGCCCGATTTGACAAGCCTCTTTCCGAATTTGATATGAACATGGAAACCCGTTTCTAAAGCAACTTCTCCTCCATCGAAAATTATTCTTCCTGTTTATCCGTAGTTCCGAATCCTAATCAAACCAAGGGCCAAGAGTTACAACATGAACTACAATGATTGATCGCACTGACTTGTCAAAATCACAACGGACGGCCAATTTTTTTACGTTTTCAACTCTTTCTACAAGCTTTAGACGAAACAGCTAAACCGACTCTAAAAGATTTCTAGGCCATGATCAAAATCCAATCGCCACCACCCCACTCCCAGTGACCATGACAGAAGCAGCCGCATGGATGCGGAAGGACAAAGACGCACGAGAAGTGTTTCAAACACTGCAGGCTGCATTAATAGTAAGACTGTAGCGTCCTTTTTCACACCTTTACCTACTTCCCAATGAGAAGAACTGAAAGCTTGGGTTATAAAAATGATTGAAACCCCTTCTTCGGCAGAAGAGTAAACGAAAGGAGCAAAACCAGAAATGAAAAATAAAAGTTAGAAAAAAGTGATCCCTTTGCCACAACCACTCCTACTCCTTAGGCACGTTGGACACGTCAAGCAGTTTCCAAACTCCACTAAAGCAAGAGCTGTATCAGTGAATAGTGGGTGACTTATCGCAGAGTCCTGATGGAGAATATTTTAATCAGTATTTGCTACAATCCTGCAGGTTACGAAGGAGTTACAAATTATATCGTGCTACAAAACATAACTGAAAAATGTACGTTAACCCCAGGTGCAAAGATTTATGCAAGAACAAGCCACAACACGTTACACAAACCCATTCGATGACACTTTTCCAAACGTCGAACTAAAGTAGAGAGCATCGATCATTAACGGCAAGCCGATTCAGCCGATGTCTTTCCATTGGACGTCTACAATCGCGGCTACAAATATTTGTTTTGTGTCATCGACATCTTTTACATATTTGCCTCGGTCATGCCTTTGACTTACAAAACAAGCTCCGAGTTCATGCGAGCCTTAAAGCTCGTGTTTAAACAAAGTGGTCGTCATCCTCTCCTGTAATAAACAGGCAAAGGCACTGAATTTCTGAACAAAACTTTCCAAAAAGGAAAAGATATATCCGTTTTTTTCACCATGAGAATCCCGAAACCAAAGGCAGCATCATAGAACGTTGACAACTCACGTTAAACGAACGCAATTGGAAATATTTTACGCGTCAACACACCCTCAATTACATCGACATCTTAACACGTCTGGTCAATGCTTACAACCAATCTTACCATCTTTGCACCAAATGTGCCCCCAAAGAAGTGACCCCCGACAACGAAATGGCCGTGGTAGAGCGACCCTTTCATTCGTCCCGTTTTGTCTGCAAAACGCATGTGCCGCTTACAAAAGTAGATGGGTGTGCCAAAAACCAAACGCACCTTCGAAAAAAGTTAATTCAAAGAACTGGACCACCAAATTGTTTCATGTCACTGGACAAACGCTTGGCCGTCATCACCGAGTCTATATACTGGAATACATGAACGGAGAAATGTTAAAAGGAACTTTCTATTTACCCGACTTACAACGAGTGACCAAAAAAGAAGACGTCTACAACATGAAAAGCATTCTATATCGAAGAACCCGAGAAGAATGCAAAAGCCGAATAATAGAAGTGAACGTACGATTTAAAGGATATCCTCCGAGGTGTCATTCTTGTATCGACTATAAGAAGTGACTATCATGCCGTTCAACACAGCAGCAGTAGCGACCGTTCCTTATCAGCGCTTTTCTTTTCCACATCTACAAAAGCAACCCTTGTGGGTGTGGTGTGGACAACATATGTCTAAAGGACATCGTCGAACGTGCTGACGAAAATCCTCCAGAGATTGTAAACACGTAGCATGAGAGAAATAGGAAACGAGCAGAACAGAATAATACGTCATTGAATTTAAACAGAAAATGTTGCAAGAAAGTCAGAATTGGATGTGTTTGCCATGGCTCCAACCATGATGACGGTGCAAGAATCCCAGTGGTTAGAATATTTTCCCAGTTCGTCTTTCGTGGGCAAGATCAAATTGAATTTGAAATCAAAGTGGACAGACCGATGTCTAGGTCGATCTGGGTAGCAGTTACTTGTACCTGAATGTCAGAGTTCTCGATAGGGGCAACAGTCCTGTGAATGATGATAAAGTATCTCCTGTCAACAATTCCATGCATTCATTGTTCAGAGTAGTGGACTGTACTTGAATAATATATTTGTTTTCAGCGACATGGATACTTACACTTACCTAGCTTAAACAGAAAATCTCTTGACGTACGTAGAAGAAGTCAGGAACACGCATCTGGATGCTAGCAGGCTATGAAAGTTTGATACAACATGCAATTTCGACGACATAGCGTTGAAAGAGACATCGGCAAAGCCTACAATGATGGTTTCAAGGACCGTAGAAACAAAATTAAAGATGGGTGCAGTCTTGAACTGATGGATAGTTTGCATTTACACATGTGCTTGCAAGTCAAGTATATGTTGAGCGGAGGGAATGTCCGCCGAGACTGAATCGAAGCAGTGCCGATCTTCATTTGATGGCTGATGTTGCCAATTACAAAACCATAATGCATGAAGTCAGACTGCTTGCGTCGTGTGGAAGTGTTACCTGAAATTGAAAACAACATATGTCGGGCTTTGAGAGGAACGATCGCGAAGTATCTGAAGTCAAAACCTTCATCATTTCCAAGGAAATCTGATCCAAGACCGAAGATCATATCTTCCAAGGACGGTTACCCAAACGTTTAATCATCGGCATCATCAGCAATGAAGCCCTCGATGGAGCTATCACTCAAAGTCCTTTTTAATTTAAGAACTACAAAGTGTCCAAGATCGAAATCATTCGAGATGACCATACCTTACGTACCAGACCCTTCAGCGCTAACCAGATTTCAAATAAGAGATTCATCAATTGACGAAAATATATTTGCTTGGATGCCCGTGTGTTGATGTGTATGAACGTGTATATATGTATGTGTGTCTTTTTACTCTAGCTATAAACCATTGTCCCTATTCTACTGTGCGTGTATGTTTGTATGTAAGGGTTTAGAGCTGTGTCTATGAACACTATATACTCTTGCTTGTATGATAGTGAGTGCTTGGTGGAATTAGTGTATGGTTGTATCTATTTGGTGTAGTATAGTGTATTTGAAAGTAAAAGATGAAGAGTGTGTTTCTTTAAGGTCAACGAAGTAAATGTTTTCAATGTTAGGGTCTTGTGCGTTATGTGCTTTATAGTTTATGTGAGGGTTGTTGTCCATCGTGTCCTTTTTTTCACGCATAAAAAGCGGAGAGTTAGCCGGTCTGGCTGCTCATCGTCGACGTGTCAACACTGAAAAATGAGCATATTACAGAAACTACTAAAGGTTCAGATGCACGTAGAATATGATCGTCGCCTCCTATACGTGCTGGCCATGGAGATAAAACATGACGCTGCGAAGATCGAAGAAGATGAAGAAAGGAAAGAAAAGGAAAAGAAAACGACAATACCGCTTAATCTCATAACACGACTTATATGCGAGGTGAAACCTGTGATAATGACACAACCACCACAGCGCCAACCACCACGACAAAGGGTTGCTGTCCATCAAATAAAAAAGTAGGACCTGGGGTTGGAGAGACAGTGTCAAGAGTGGGAGCCGCAGTGACCACAACCACTAACAGAACAACATCCACAAACACAGCGGCTTATTCAGAGGGAAATAATCTTCAGAGTCCCTCAAACGCAGGATTTGAGCGCTGAAGCCGACCATCCAACCTCTGTACTCCCACTCTTGACCGTGGCTTTGGAGAACGACTGGAGTCGCTGCTTTGTGTGTGTCTCGGCCTGAGAAGTGCGGACATTATCCAGGTGCACTAGAGCAAGAAAAGGAAACGTTCCGAGCCAACATATCTCTAGGAAAAGGGACAGATCAAATTGCCGAAGAATCATGGTGTATGGATCTGATTGAGTGAGTGTCTTTTTTTCACCTTAAACAATACCCATCTTCCAACTCTAATATGTGTTTGTAGATGAGATTTTAGCGATGTGACAATGCTTCGCTTGTGTAATAGTGTGTGATTTACTTTGCTTGTGTAATAGTGTGTGATTCGTAGATTTGGTGATTGTATGTGATTCTTTGACTATGGAGTTTAGTGTATTTTGTGTGCAATAGTGCGTGTCTATGTAATAGTGTGTTGGCATGTAAAAAGATGAAAAGAGAGTTTCTTTCCGGTAGTTTTAATGTTTGTATGCGATATGTAGTTTCTGCAAGGGGATGCTTTCATTCATGTCGGTTCTTCAGGCAAATAAAGCGAATGCTTTCCCAGTCCGGCGTTTTTCAGGCGAAGGTGTGGAAATAGTGAGCACACGCATTCAGCGATGGAAGTAAGCAGACTGGATAACTAAGGCGCCATTGTGGCCACCAGCAACTGCTATTATCCCGACTCCACCACTAAGGGCCATAGGCAAAGCTCTAGCTAGTAGCTGGAGTTTGAGAGCCAGGATTAAACACACAACACTTTCATTAGTATGGGATGAACCAAATGTGCCTATTGAAGATACTGGTTCTTCAGGGCGTTGGATGAATGCAAAAGCGAGGAAAAGGAAAAAAAGCATGGAGAGGAAGACGGCAATCTTACAACAGGTACCTGACCAGTCTACAAACGTAGTAGTAAGTCCAGGTTATACACATAATCTGACAGCCCGTAGCCATCCCGTCTGTCAGTCGTGTAGCACTATGTCCACCAGTCCAATTATGCGGCAAGAAGCAATACACACAACAGTCAGCAAAGAGCTACGGAAAATTATTAGTCCTGAACAATTCCCAGGTTCCACCGCCAATAGTGAGGTTCGAGTTACAGATAAAGAACAACCACATCAAGATTGGGAAATGGAAGTTCAAGAGGAAGGAGAAAAGGAGTAGGATGGCGACCTTGAGAGACTGAGGCTGTTCGACCTTGAACTTCAGGAGACCATAATCGACTCAATGAAAGCTGATCACTTCTTAAGTGTTGTCAAACATTTGGTTTAGGGGACCATGAAGACAAGAAAGCCACGATCACAGCAGATTTATCCTCTATTACTACACCAAATGAAGCCTATGATCAACACCCAATGTCGACCTTAGTGGCAGCTGCAGAATATCCCTAAGAGTTTCATTGGTTTCAGGCATTCTCCGTACTGCAGTATGAAGAGACTCGGGCATCGGCGGAGTTGTTGTAAGAGAACAACGCAACACATTCATCCTGTCGACATAACAGCACTTTTTAGGGCTCTAATCGAAATTGCCTCTTAGGGAGTCCAGTTTGCCTTGGAATCCCGTTTGATAAATCAAGAATAATACAGTCGCGGTATGTTCTGGGACAGGTAATCACAAATCTATGTATGTCAAGAAACTAGTGAAATCATTTCACTTGAAATGATCATCGCTTCTGTAGAACATGCTAATGTTATCCACAAGCAATCTATTCAATTTTATTTTATTCCTACATTATTACCATTTCTGTTGACTTTCATAAAAACATTAAAAAGCCACACTGCACATTCATGATTTTCAGGATTCAGCTTTGGTATTACTAACTGTAAGCTCTTGTTCGGGTTAAATGCTACTATGCAATGTATGTGACACATTGAATTGTTGGACTGTGGTATTCATATACCCTTGGAATCCTCATTTACTTGTTCTGTATTGAGCGAATGCTGCAAACGTAACCGCTTTTGAGCTAGAATGTGTCGCATTGAAATGGTAATAAATATGTGCACGTATTTCATTTAATCATTAGAAGGTTATTACCATCAGCTTAATAATTGACTTAACTTACCTAAAATCATTTGGTTTAGGTTCTCCCCGTTTTAGCAAAATTTTATATTATTTCCTGGATAAGTAGAAGCGTTTTATCCACATTGTTTAAGTTATGCGTCAACAAACCTTCACTTATCAAACTTTAATTCAAGTTTGATTATAATTCCTCCATTTTCATCAAATGCTGGAATTCATTTTTCTTGTGTTATTCTTTCTTCATCAGTAATATCTGGATATAATATCTGGAAAAAGATAGCTAAATCGTGTATATGCTAGACCATTAGCTTTGTCCATCCAGTTACGACTGATTTGTTCCCATAACTATTTTGTTGTACTCCAACGTAAACAAATGACACTGTTGCTGCCGTTTATTATATTCAGTGAACCAGGTCAATTATGTCATGTTTTTTCTTTTCAATACAATGCGAAAACGTTGTTCACTTTAAGTTGCTACGAATGTGTTTCGCTTGCAGTAAAGACTACTTTCGTATTATTTTTAATATCTAATGACTAAGTAATACATTGGTTGTTTGGCTATGAATCTAATAATGATTGTACTTTTATTAATATAAGATCTTCAATAATGTATGTCAGAATTGTAAAAAGACTTATGTATTATCTGCTTTTCGGATCAGTAGAAAAAAGATATGAGGCATTCATTTAGTGGAACGTAAGTTCATAACATTGTAATGTGGCCTAGATTAATCGGTAACTGTTAGCTAAGTTTTGTACGTACACGCCTCTATCAATCCTGTTATATGTGAAAATGTTTGATTTGTATTAACAAGTGAAATTGCACGATGATCCTTAAGTTAAAACAATATAGCAGTACGAAATAATAAAGCAACTTGAATCCTTAAAAAACTTTATTTTTCACATCAAATCGCATTTATGTCATTACTGAATTCCATTTTGCAATGTTATAATTATATAGATTAAATCAATTCAACTTTTGTTTTATCTATGCTATTATTAATTTCGTTTTTACAACTAATGTATACCTGTGTTCCAAAATCAATTCAATCCTTTCTCGCTCGTACTTCATTTCATTATTTGAATCTCTCTGTAAAAGCTGAAATTTTGTAAAGTGTTACCGAATTGAGGGTGATGTTTGTTTGATTCAAGCACTCTCCGAAGCATGTTTCGCTATTTATGCTATATCCGATTGTTATAAATATATTTGGATATTAGTTACTGATCTTTCGTATGCTTTCCCTTTTCCTTACTCACTGCAAGCCTTGCGGAGCCATAGAAAAGGCATTGAATCTCAACCTGGACGATCTTGTGAATCAAGAATCTTCATTTCTTTAGTTCTTATCAATATGCGTTTGTAGGTCTAATACTTTGCTACCTGTTTCACTAACATTCTTCAATAGCAGTCAAACTGTGGTGACCATTTGTTTTCACTTCCTTCATATCGTTGAAGGTATCGTCGTTTTTTCCAAAATGTGTATTAGCTGCGCAGCATCTGCTAGATTTGTAATGCAGATTTTACAGAGGCTCAAGACTGTAGTGTCTGACCTAATAGTATTTCATGTATAGTATTTACAATTTTCTTTACGTGATTACACAGACAACACGTGTAAAAGGAAATGTGTTCATCGTGTGGTTAATAATTGATACAATGTACACACACACACACTATATATATATATATATATATATATATATATATATATATATATATATATATATATATATATATATATATATATATATATATATATATATATATAGATAGATAGATAGATAGATAGATAGATAGATAGATAGATAATGTTTAGATTATAACTTGTATGTATTTTTGTATATGCGGCAAATACTTTATGCATAATGCAGCTATGCAAATAACAAAATTAGTTGATCCTGACCGAAGCTATTCAATGTTTCTAGAGTTGGATTAGTAAACAATCTACACGATATTCATCTTCTGCAATCGATACGTTACAACAATAAAAGACAATTACACAAAGGATACTAAGTAGCAACACCATCATCCTACCATTACCTATAATATCATTACAATTAGAGTATCTGAAACGCCAAAGATCTTTACGAACATACAATTGTAATCCAATGGAAATATATTTCTCAGCATTTAGAGGTGTATTATTATTCCAAAAATACCTACATTTTGAAAACTGTGTGATATTTTCATACATGCAATCCTTCACGCCTTTGAGAAAACGCATACACAAATACCCTAACTCTTCCAACATCTTACGATATACATTCTAAGTCGCCGGCGATATCTTGGCTTGCTTTACATATGACCGCACGTTAGAGTACACTGAATGCAGAAGGAAACGTTAATAATTTCCTTTACATTTTGAACAAAGACATTGCTACAAATTACCTTTAGCGATTGTATTAATCTTATAAGAACACTCTATGCTGAAACAATAATGTTTCTTTAGTACTCTACTGTCTATTTTTATGAACATTAAGCAAAGGGATGCTCTCAAGTATAAACCCTATGCAACCCTGTGGAACACCAACATTCTTATCAGAATGTTCCTTTTTCCAGAATGATCTGAAGTTTTAAATATATTTAATAAACAACATGAGCATGTTGCAGTAAAGATTAGTGTCAGTCTTCATCTTTGCAGATGATGATGAATGTGTCACTAAGCCATGTGCAAACGGAGGAAATTGTACAAATACAAATTGCGCTAATATATGTAACTGCACATCTGGGTAGAGAGGCACTAATTGTCCATACGGTAAGTAAAGTCTATTCTTTATTGGTATGCCAAGAGTATTGAAGAGCGATTTCATACATTACATTATGAGCGATGTGAATGGTTCGACAATTTTGTTTTTCTTTTAATGTGTTTGTTATATGAGCTACCTAACATAATATGAACAATTTAACCTAACAATTTACGTTTCCATATGGAAGATGCATGCGGTCCTTTCTAGTCTGCGGCACTAAGAACATATTTGTTATTCAATCAAGAAAAATACATTTTCCTTCTATTTGAAATTATTTCAGATTTAAAATTAAAAGAATAATATTTTTTTTTTTTTTTTAAGTCTGACTTCTTTTTAATGTGAACGCAAGGCAACCTTGACTTCAAACAATTGCTTCGTGTTTAAGTATGTGTTATTTAGTAGAATTTATTCATGAGTATAATAATCATTCAAATTCCATAAGGGCATTTCATATTTTGTAATGTATTTTTATTTGGGTTGCTAAAGCAACACAATTTGCTGATTGCTGATTGGTTGTTAGTAATGGAACAACACAGGATAACTCAGATCCACAATCAAAAGAATGACATGTAATTTGTCTTGAAAATGACACAAAATGCCCTGAACAAAGATCATTTCCAACAGAAATTTCCACCGATTATCGTAAGGACATGTCTGTTTACTTACATTTTGGAAACAACCATACAAAATTCAGGTACACCAATGAATTTCCAAGGGAAAACCAATTTTTGGAACTAACACAAGTAAATATCTTTTCAAAATGGCATTAGTGACGTAGACTCAAAATGCCACCATCAATTACGAACAAAGGTCAAGGACACAGTGCAAATTAAATATGCACAACACCTTGCTTTGTCATCATGTTGATTAAATCAAACGTATAGTGCAAATAAAGTGCATATATTGCAAATGATTAAATATGCCGTTGAATATATCAATATAAAGTCCCCAACCGTTTAAACGTTGATATCATTTTGATAGTATTCTTTAACTCTCAGATATAACATATTGTTTGTGTTTGTTCTTTATAGAAACAGTTTAATAGACATTGGTTTAGATGCCATTCGTTAATTATTCATTTTCAAAAGGTACCTAAGACTGTATATATATATATATATATATATATATATATATATATATATATATATATATATATATATATATATATAGTATATCTCTATATATATATATATATATATATATATATATATATATACACACACATACATATATATATATATATAGATAAAGAATTACTCATTTTCTCATTCTGTTTTCAGCCATCGACGAGTGTTTCGAGAGGATATCCGATTATAGACAGACGTGAAAGAACACCGATGGAAGTTATACATGTTTATGTTGTTTGGGGTTTAAAGGAAATGGTTATAATTGTGCATATTATGCGGAGAAAAATGCTGTAACATTAACGTTCGTATGTGAGTTAAATCTACCGCAAAATGAAAGACTTAATGCGTCCAATACCTACTATAAATATCAAACGGCTGCAACAAGGACGGTAGGCTATCTATATGTCATCAATCAGATGCGAACAAATTGGTTCGAAATACGTTTAAACAGAGACTGTCCCTTTCCTTTAGAAACAAATCGTCTCTCTTCAATCATTTTATAGTATGCAATATTATTAATACAAAAATGAGTTAACTTTGGAAATGACTGAATGATAATGCATATGAATCCATGATTCATACATACAAATATAAAACGAGTTGGAATCCACATGGAATGAAAAGAAAACTTATGTGCGTTTTTATATGTATTATCTGAGTTTTTACATCTTATAAATTGCTTAAAGAAGATTTTGTTAGCGTTGAGATAATATAAATGACGTAAGTAGTTTCCATTTATTCTCTCTCTCTCTCTCTCTCTCTCTCTCTCTCTCTCTCTCTCTCTCTCTCTCTCTCTCTCTCTCTATATATATATATATATATATATATATATATATATATATATGCAAACATTGAATTGCAATCGAATTTGGCTACTTCAAGAATGTTTTTATAAAAGTAAATAACTGCTAAACATTAATATGTTTTAGCAACTCATTTAAGTGTCAATTACATGTTGTGGTGATATTTAGACATTTTCTCAAATGTTATAAGATATATTTATATGACGGCATCGTATCTGTTCTTTCAATAACATTACCATTGCTGCCGATCAATGAATTTGGCATACGATTTGACAGTCTTCTAACATTTGAATGTATGGCAAAGGGAGATAACTCAGTATCACGATCAATTAGATTTAACATTTCAGAGTGCTTGCTCATTAGAATCGATTGCGAGCAATAATTACGTGAAAGAATATGTTGTGTATTTCTAGCTATTGCTATACCAATTGCTTCAGTACAATCACTTCCTATGTATGTATTGTTGGGCAGTATTTTGGAACTTTGTATGCAATATATCAGGTCAGTATCTATCAATACCATTGAGAGTAAAGGTGAAACGTTAGGGTAATGTACTAGTTTATCATTATGAATCAATATGCTGATTTGTTAATGATATGATATGAAGTAATTCTTGTCAAATAGTGTTATGTGTTCAAAGCTTATCGATAAACTCTAAATTGTAGTTAATCATGCAAATAACGTTTATGAACCGATTTAAACAATGGAGTAACCGTTAAAATGAAGTGTAATGTTCCAAGTGCTACTTAGCTAATTATATATATATATATATATATATATATATATATATATATATATATATATATATATATATATATATATATATATATATATATATATATATATATATATATATATAGTTATATAGTTATATAGTTATATAGTTATTCAGTTTCATTGCCACAGCACATGAGACGTAAAGACGAAAAAATTCAAGTTGGACATTTGAAGCACGTCTCTCTAAACCAGTTATTTGTACATACTACAATAAAATCTAATTACGTCAGTTATTTACGGTACATTGAGAGCCAATTCCGAATGCTTTGAAATCCCTTTCTGATAAAACAGCAAACAATTACCAAATTATGGAAATATCCAATACATTCTTTCTACATCTAATATTGTGGTAACATATGCTTTGTTCCACATTACCTGAATACGGTGCTTTTGTTCAGCACAATATCCATCTGTTTCAGTAGCACTCTTCCAATACATATAAAATTCAAAACATTCATGAACTCGTGTACACTCAGAATAGTTCCTACTTACAACTATAACCTTACAATTGTCGTTTGTATCATCGTCTATTTCAGTATAGGGAGTTTGCAGGTCGATTTCAACGTAATCACTCAAAACACAGATACAGCCAGAAATTCTCTTGTCAGATTTGAAGCAGAAAGTTACAATGAAACGTTTCATAGAGACGACAAAAATGTTTCACTTTTTTCCGTCACATTCTGTAACCAGACAGGTAAGAAAAACATTAGCAAATTGAAGATACATTACCGGTGAAATTGAAATCAGTGTAATAATCCTAACAAAAATGGCATAGATGCCCATTTTGCGAAAAATTACATAGATGCCCATATGACGAAGAATAGTATAGATACTCATTTGCCGAAAATGGCATAGATACTCATTTGCCGAAAATGGCATAGATACTCATTTGACGAGTCATGGCATAGATACTCATTTGACGAAGAATGGCATAGATACTCATTTGACGAAAAATGGAACATATACTCATTTAGCAAATAATATTAAGAAATAAACCGCATTTAATTTCACAATATTTTAAATATTTTAATTTTTTATTGTTTTAAATGATCAATAAGGTTCACTTACTGGTGGTTTTATCAACCGTATTATATATCACTGTTACAACTTTTATTGGTAGATAGTACTTTGTATCAAAAGCAATTATGCCTTTTATAATGTCATTCACAGGCAAAATAGACAATATTTACGGATGTAATTTCCTTGTCATATCTTAAACTTCTAAGCTGGTTTCATCGTTTTGAAATATTTTGTGAATCAATGAACGATGGCCCACTTTGAGTAAGAGTGTAGTCTGTAATTGGTCAGCGGGAAGTAAGTGCAATTGCTGAATATCTTCGATGCTCACTGGAAACTTTTACTGTTGACTTATGTAACGCTAATTAGGAAAGGCAATATTTATTTACTTCAGCAAGTTTTTTTTTCCCGTTTGATTAGTGATCGCAATTCTTCAGATGCTGTCCAGCTATGCACTAAGTATTGGAACCAGCACTGGCAAGTACATAATGTGTAATAATTAATAAGACATAAATCGGACATGTTATTATTATTATTATTATTATTATTATTATTATTATTATTATTATTATTATTATTATTATTATTATCATTATTACTGTAGGCTTTAACTCCCATTTTCAGCAAAAGATGGGAAATACATGGCGGCCAGTATAACTGGTGGAGGAAGAACCCTGGAAAACCCCGGGAAGAACCACAACTTTAGAACTATTGGGTATTCCGAATGAATTCCAATCTTGAATTCGATGATGTACCAATAGCTTTGATTGAGCTGATCTGTCAACAGTCGTGTTGGATTTTAACGATATGACCCAGAATGTATTTGATTTAATTCACAATATTTCCAAAAGAATGATTTAGTCCAAAATGTTCATAAGCGCGGTTTGTAATTACAATTAATAATTTTAATAAATATTTGTTCTTAAATTATCGCTGAAAATAACTGAAACGATTACATTATGACCGGACTGATTAAATTAATTGAACAAAAACTTTATTTAAAAACTAAGACATAATAAGATGACCAGAATATGGATCTAATTTCCCATGAAATTTGCAACTTATTTTTCAAAACCTTGGAAAGGTCAAATTCCACGACAAAATGGTTACAAATAAAATAATATGTTTTATGTTGTTTTGTTCTAATGTACGGGTAAGAAAGCATTCTTGGCACATTTGTTTTGTAAGTTGGTAAGAAATTGTTTTATTCTTTACCTGAGCTGCTTTTGCATACACAAAACTTCCGTTTCTCAGACTGCTAACTATTTTAACTCAGTTAAAAGACTACTGAATATTTTGAAAGTATTATTTATTCTTAAAACAAAATGTTGAAAGCTTGTAAATTAAATTAGTATAAATTCAACATGGGCAGCGATCACAATACTTTGAAAGTATTTTTTGCAATGGAAATAGTAGGACAAAGTACATATTGATAAGCTTAGTAGTTTTTAGAAAGGTAATATAAATACTTCTTAATTTTAGCATAAAAGCATCAGTCTTGCAATCAAGCAACCATCCGCATTTGTTCAGAGTATGGTCAGAGATGGTTTGGTAAGAAAATGACATTTAAGAGAATAAAATATATATGAGTCGTGTGATTTCTAAAGGCACCATTACTTGTAGAGTGATGCCACTCTCCATATACGTTTATCATTTGTTGGAATATTTAGTAGTTTTAAAATTTCCATCAGACATTTAGTTTGCTTTTCTTTTGAAATGTTTACATTACCTGACAGAAGTGGCAAATATATGCTTTATAAAGTATTGTTTCTTGTATCAAGTTTCTTATCATTCCATGGAAAAGCGATAGAAATATGGATAAATTGACAGACATACTAATACCCGCACTACATTGTGTCATACATACTGAGATGACATGCATTGGTTATTAGGTTTGATGCGATGACTTTAAGGTCCATAGAATCAGATTCCTATTATAGTTCGCATTTCTAACCTGATTCAATTTTGAAAAGGTGAAACGATGTTCGATCTTACATTCTAATTTGATATATAACTTGTTTCCACTGAATATTGGGTTATTGAAAAAAAAAAAAATGGGTGACACCTTTCTTCATGCACACAGTGGAACCACAACCTGACATGATCTGCATCCAAGAGAAGATGATGATTTCTCTTCAAAAGAACGTTGCGGAGGTGTATGGTAATGTCCCATTCATCTCGGTCATTGACAGTAATGAAGGCGATCGCAGATCCGCATGCTGCTCAAAGATATTGATGAAGGCCACATTCCGAAAACAAAATCCCTCAAACACTTCGCAAGGTTGAATCAACATATCTCAAACTGGAAGCAAAATGTTGAAAATCGACTTGCGGTTATCTTCCATTTTAAATGGCTTCTCCTTCTATGTTGGTGATAGTGAAACTAACAATGAAATTAGTAGGTATACGTATAATGTTAAGTATTGTTAATTGTCACAGGTGTCATTAAGCTCTTGTTGCAAGCTTAAATATTTTCTCACAGATTTGCCTGTATTATGAATTACAGTGTTGGTCATATGTATTTTATTACACTTAGAGAGGGTTTACTCGAGGCAGCAGCAGGACTATTTTCTGATGAAACAAAAGGATATATCATTTTATAAAACCAGTTAAATTCATTCATATCTGAATTACCAATACTAGTTACATGTACCGCTAACAAATCCTTTATGTAAATATTCTTAAGTTCAACAATTTAATATGAAGTTGACTTT
>JAECUM010048113.1:0-36495 GCA_016617855.1 Megalonaias nervosa
TTCTTTCCGGGTATTTCCCGGTTTCTTCCTCCACCATTAATACTGGCCACCATTAATAGCCTATTGTGTGCTGAAAAATGGCGTTAAGCCCTACAACAACAACAAAAACAAACAGATATATATATATATATATATATATATATATATATATATAAGAACCGCCTAAAGATTGTAATAGAAACTTTGTATCGAATTTCAGTTCATAACTGTCGTTTGAATGAAGGATGAAGTTTGCGTTGGACGCATTATTGTGTGTATATTTTGCATTGTTGTGGAGAAAACGCCCGTAAATGTTTAACACTTGTTAGGTACGATTCTTGTAGGTACTGAGAACATATTCTGAGATGCATTCTAGAAAGAAATGTGCAAGTGTTAGTGCCACTTTCATCTAACTTCAAGTTGTTCCTATCCCAGCTCACAACGCAATAAATTAATGGTGTTAGGACCAGTTGGTCCTGTAATGATTCTCACAGGCTGTACATTAATATGTTTTCTATTTCCTGGGACTCGTATAATGTACATGTGGTCCATGTTTCATCAACAAATTATTCGAGAATAGGGAAATGAAAGAAAAATATAAAGTCAGCAACGGTAAGCGTTTTAAGGATAATTATCCAACATTTTCCGACAAGGCCGACCTGTGGAAACTAAATCAGCAATGTTATTGTGCATTGTGTCGTCGGAAGAAATAGCTGTCAGTCATAGATATCATCTTCAGGATACGTTATTCAGTTACAAAGCGTAATCACATGATCTTCTCTGTTATGAAAAGCATTGATGCGGTTTTATTAGGATAAATTTGTACTGGTCAAACTAGAAAGCACTTGTATAGTTTACCTAGATCCGAGTTCACGATTTTAGTAGATAAGATAGGACATTCTACAATTATGTATAAACTAGTGCCATCGGGAAATAAACGTATGATTGATTCAACTTTATCTACTAATACCTTTTATGTGGAAGTGGTCCAAGATGTTGCAACATATCCGATTCCGTGTTGATGTCTCAGAAGATGACTCTAATCTACTTGCCCTCGTCCAAAAGCTTTACGGAATGTATTTTAAATCTGTAAAAGTACAATGATAGTCGAGTAACCTTGCAGAAACCATACTGAAAAGGAAGGGGTGGGGGTGGGTAAGATATTAAATGCTAATATAAGAAGAAATCTAGACTATGTTTGATCACAATCGTTTCAAAGACCATTTCAGTGCAAGTAAGGAATGATACTATTCTATGATTTGTTTGTCTCACTTTTATCATTTTTCTTATACAAGGGTGTCACATTAGCCGGTGTCCGCTGGGTGAAATTAACACTTATTTAGTGAATATGACCTCGTGTGATTAGTTAAAAATGTAGCCAAATGAGTTGTGAAAATGAAGTATTATTATCATTATTATTATTATTATTATTATTATTATTATTATTATTATTATTATTTGAAAAGGTGAACAGATGATTTCTTTAAGAGTTCTGCGACTTTGGGATCTGCTAGTAAATAGCTGTGTATCAAGATTTTAGTCATTATCTTGCCTTTGTCAGTGGTGTTACGGCTATATGGTATCGAACTAAGTACCAAAAACTAAAACCAACAAGTTTTTAAAATCTAACAAATAATTTAATTCTCTAAGTTAAGAAATGAAAATGTATGAGGAACGTACAATATTGTGATTTAAATCCCAACTAATTAAAAAATTCCATCACAAGTCCGACGTATAGATAGTTCCGAATCAATTAAAGTGGTGTTCCGAATACATTCCAGGTTTTGAGTGTGCTGATGTACCAGTAGTCTTGAATGTGCCGATGTGCTAACAGTTTTGATGATTCACAATGATACTATACTGAAAGTTTTTTTCAATGATTTCACGATAATCTCAAAATAATGTTTAGTCCAAACAACCATATGAGCACTTTCTAATTCCAATAATTAGTTTAAATAAACAAATAAATCCCCTCAAATTATAAATGAATACAACTAAAAGACTCATTTTCAAGTAAAAATAAAATCAGAATTAATAGCTTTGTTCTTCTTCCTCCTTACATTCATCACCACATTCCTATGTAGCAATACATCCCCAGCTGACATATCACAATTGCTCAATCATTCAATCGGAAAATTACTCCAAACTGTAAACACCATGCAAGATCATCAAAGCTACGTATAGGACTCAAACCCAAGTAAATCCAAGTAAACAATTTATTTATAGCTCATTATCTTAACACAGAATCAACATTCATGGACAGAAGTTAGAAATGTTAATTAGAAATGTAATATCTCATTCATAAATGATCATTACAATCTTCAATCATATACAAAAGTTAAACACATAATATAGATATACATAACAGTGACTGCTACAAACTGAGTCATAAAGATGCAAGTTACAATATTTTCGTCTTAAATATGTCAATCGTTAACACTAACCATTTTTGAAAGCCCATGCTTTCGAGTTCATATCCTCACAATATTAGCCGGAATAAATACTTTGGGATTAGCTAAACTATCATTTCTTTGTTAAGCAAAACGTTTGCGATCAGTAGTAAAGGAATATAAGGTTTTTAGCTCAGAGACCTCCTTCCCCCTCCAAAACACATCTATGTTGACATTTTCTTCAGCTCCGATGATGACTTTCACATGACAAAATATGTTTTGTCGGGGTAAGGGGGTCTCTGAGCTAGAAACACTTACATTCCACGGGGTCCCTTCATTGCCAGTAAATTATTTGCCATGAGGTCCTAAGAGTCCTTTCATTAATGCCTTTTTTTATGGCGGTTATGTGGCACTCTTCATGGTTAAGGCCTCTCCAATGGCCCACAGGCAACTCATGAGAATTTTTCTTTTGGCGACAGTCTTTCTGAATGTCTTTGTGTGGGGTACCCTTCAGTGAGGTCACAAGATCAAGGAGCTCACATCACCCTACTGTTTATTTTTGAGGGGCTCCAATTTTCATAGACACACTCCCCGGCAAATTGCTAATGTGCGAAACGAAATATTAGGAATTCAGAGAGCTAAGTTTTTCAATTTCATGTACACTCCCCCCAAATCAAACCCCGGAGTGAGTGCAAAACAGCACCCACCACGTTGTTCGACGTGGTGAGAAGTGTACATGAAATTTCTTATTGCAGACCCCCCCCCCACTGTTCTAGAAAAATCTGGCATCATAACGCCCCCGCCGGCAATGTGCAGGTCACGGGAATAGAACTCAAGACCTCGAGTACGAGAATTCAACACTCTAACACTTGCGCTACTGACTCTACTTACAAATATACGTTTCAGAAATTGTTATGAAGTACCTAATGATGTTCACTGCAGACATGTAGCAATATGACTGAAAAATTGTTAAAGTTACATTAAAAATCCAGCATGGATCTAAAATTTGCACACGTTTCAGAAATATGTTGAATAAAATACAATCCAACGTATTTTGTATGAGGGAAGACTACATAAATGAAGCAAACAGATCTGCCGGATGTTGTTGTAAAACAGCTGTCGCAGTGTACATGTACAGCTGGAAGTCAATAACGTACCTGGAATTTGCACAGCTATATAACCAACTGAAATTAACGCAAAATAATGTACATTAAATTTATCAGTTAAAAGGCGTAAAATATTATTTTCCGTTACAAATTATGCTGATCCACACACACACACACACACACACACACACACACACACACACACACACACAAATCACAACGGTCACGTAATGCAAGCACACTCTCTCCTTTTGACCATAGGGTCAATGTTATGCAATTCACTGTACGAGTTATCTCCCGTCAAAATAAAAGGAAGACAGACAGAGTTATCTCCCGTCAAAATATAAGGAAGACAGACAGGGTTATCTTCTTTAAAAGAAGTTCATCTCCTATAATTAAAACTTCAAACAGTAGCTATTAAAAATAATTCATTGTCGTGTTTATACAAATAAAATTTAATTTTTCCGCTGACTTTTCAATGACATTCCAATAACTCTCGCATTACTATCCTATTGATAAAATACTTACTATTTTTTTGCAAAATCCTTTGACCGATTTAGGTCAATATTAATCTTGGTATATTTTTCTTGACTGATCGGATCATGAAGATTATCATACTTTATCTTGAGCTCATCTCGTAAATTTTCAAGATAATCAAAATATTTGCTCTTATCTGATTTAATAAGCGAGAGTTTAATTCTATCAAATTTACTAAAACAAATACCTGAAATTTCATCATTGAATTCAAATGATAATTGTTGGCCATTAACAATTATTTTTTTAATTTTGCTACTAACTCCATCGGCTAACGTTAAATTTTCGAACATTATTTCTAAAGTTTAGACAAAATTAATTAAAGATGATATCGAATATATCACTTCGGGTACTGGCATAGTGTCCAATAGCTAACGTATTAATTCCGTCCTCACAATAGCGTTTGTCGTCAAAATTACTTAGTACACGTTTTATAATTGTATCTGTTGCAAGTTTGTGATGATTTGTCCTGATAACATGTGTTTTAATACAGCCGACATTATTGTTTAGCGCTGCTTTAAAATCATAAATTTCGTACACATTTTTACGTATCCGCGAGGAATACCTTTTGCTTTTTTTGTTAGTTTATTGTCATCTAAAATTACGGCGTACATTTTACTTCTTAGTCCAACAAATTCCCTAACTGGCACAAACATAAACTCATCTTTCATCTTGCCGATGACTTTCTTGTTAGTTGGATCATGAAATCCACTAATTGTTGGATAATTCGACAAATCAGATAGGTTACGGTGGTCATAGACGTCTTGATAAACATCCTCACATTTTATGTTATAAACAAGTGAATCTGTATCAGTAAATAGCAACTCCGAATCTGGCCACTGCTTTTTGGCTAAGTTGTAGTGAATTCGTACATTAGCCATTTTGATATGTCAAGTAGAGCTGCACCAACATAAATTGGTTTATTTAACTTTAAATTTGTCTTTCGTTGTTGTATTGTAACAAGATTTTCATTAAATATTTTCATACTGAAAAAACCGTCATCGTTAACTAATTTATTTCTGCGATTTACATCATTTAAAATTTCAATGTTTACTCGCTTTCTGATATTTTCCATGGTTTTACCAAATACGGAATTGTTCATCAGCTTGAAAAAGTTTTTCTCAAAGTCGGTCTTAGCAAAAGCACGACGTTTGGTATTTAAATCAATATAATCTGCCATCCACCGTGATTGATTGAATTTTAGCATGTGATGAACCTTCCTAAGGACTAAGCCGTGGTCGACTGCTTGTTTTAAATTTTTGTAATGTATCACGTAATTCCGTTTACTGAGTAAATTTGGAACTAGCTTATTAACGATCGAATTTTTTGCAGTTGTCATTGCCTGTTGTTCAGGCGACAATAAACTATAATCGATCATCATTGACTCTGCACAAAACAGATAGTCGTTATGTAGATCATGCAACGAACTAGGACAATCAAGATCAACTTCAACAAAATAACTGACATTTTCTGGGAGATTTTTCTCAGTTTCTTTAAGAAATTGATCGGGAGTTATCCAGTGAAATCCACTGCACGGCATTGGCTCTGACATTGCATAAGCATATAAATTATTTTGATCTAGATAAATAATATAATTTGAAGGTAAATTTTTATGTAATATTTTTAGGTATTTATTGTTAGCTACCGCATATGTTTTGTTATAACGCTAATTCCGCCGCGAATCCCTTTTTCAATAAAATTAAACATATCAACATCAGTTAAGAGATCCAATTCTATCCTGCTTGTTTTTAGCAGAGCATCCCATGGCAATCTTGGCGCAGACTAATACCAACATGGATCTAATCGATAATTTTCATGACAAACTTTACGAAAATTTTCGAAAGCATCAGCTAACAATAACACATCTGTTTTCAAGTATAAATCATGATAATCACCAAATGTCTTACAACCAAATTTATTCCAAGTTTTTTGTGCGTATTTGTACTCATTGTCGGATATACCTTCACCTTTTAGTTGCGAGAACAATTTATCTTTGTCGGGCAGAGAAGTTTCATCAAATCTGCTCCAGTCGTCGAGGTACTCGTACGGAAAGACACCTTTTTCTGTCAGGTAGGCATAATCCCCACCAAAGCAACTTCGTAGATTACCAAAACTGCTACAACCTTTTACAAGCTCATCCAGCGGCGCCGCCATAAATTGCAGACTGTCGATGAAACGTAATTTGCCGAGCGCAACTGACATATATTTTTCAAAATTGTTCGGAATACATTTTATTACACTACCTAACCTTAGTTTAGATTTAATTTTCTCATCGCCAAATGCCTCAACAATAATATGACTATCATGACCACGGAAATTATGTAAAACGACAGGAATAAAATCTGGCGCATGAAATTTCAAATTACAGTTTTTATGTGCTGCACTACGATATTCGCCGGTTACATGACAGTGATCGCGCACTTTATCGAGGTTGAAGACTGGTTTCTCGCAGATATGACAATTAACTGCCTCCTAAAAATCAAGTTGTTGTTTGGGTGTTATTTTTATTGTAGCTGTTTTAGATATTTTGTGGATGATTTTATTAACATCATCTATTAAATTTTTTAGTGACCACACGGCAGGATTTTTACGCCTATACAATTTTATTGGACTTGAAAAATTGTCGTTAGCGCAACAAACTACTTTATAAGCTACTCCACAGGGAACATGTTGTATTTTTCTGGTGCTTGATTTATTTGGATCATTTTCAGCGCCTGCCACAGGAACAAGTAAACACTCAATGTCAGCATAAATAACAAACGGAATACTTAATTTATGTTTATAATTTTTAAATTTTAAAACGTTTTCTTTCTCTGTTGGCTTTGTTTTGTTGTTTTTTTTTAACATTAACACAGTATTTAACATGCTCTTGTAAAAGTCCAGGTTTAGAAAAACCTTGTAAACAACGATAACAAAAATATTTCTTATTTTTATCTTTATTATATTGTCTACCAACTAGACCGTTAAAGTTTTGTATCCAAACGTAATGTCCTTTATAAAACAGCAAGTTTATCGAGTTTTGTGTAGCTTTTTCTGAGATGTATCTGGGATAAACATTTTCACATTAACTGAAACGTCACATTGTCCCTCAAACTTTGGTATTTGATTTTCTGCAACTGGAAAATTAATGCCATTAAAATTTAATTTTGATACGTGACTAATATACTTGTCGACGCGATCAGCATTTTTTTTCTGCTGGAAACATTGCAGAGAGAATAGCCCACTGGAAACATTTATTATCAGAGTTCTTTACGTTTATGCAACATTTTTTGTTTTCAATTTTTTTGAGGCAGGTCAACGTAAGAGTTACCGCGAAGTACGTTATATCTCGCTGTGTGAAATTAAAACTTTCTTAATCACCTCAAATTTCCAACCTGATTCTGATGCAGTAAATTCTTCCAATTTTTTATTTATTTCCTGATGTATTTCGTCAGCGACTGAGGAAATATTTGTTCCAGCTAATATTTTTCGTGATTTAGCTGTTAAATATGGTTCGGCAATCTTGTTGCGGAAATCTGCATTATTTAACTTTGATAAATTAACATGATACTGTACCATTAGTTTGATACTTTTATGTACTACAAGTTCTTGCGTTACAGTTGGATATAAGAGATGAAACAAATTTGTAGAGTTAAAATTTGCTAAAACACCTTGGCCATCAGATTTATAACTGTTATCGTAGCCGAAAATCGCGGTAGCTATTTTTGTTGGTTCTCCTATAAGGCCTTATTTTGGCTATATCTCGCAATTTCAGCATTGTTTTATAACATTTTATATATTTTATTGATATCTCACCGCAAAATGCGAATGCGCTAGTTGAAAAACCAATTAGAGATATAAATTGTTTAAGGTATAATGACACAAAATTTGAGTTACATAAGACTGACAGCAGAGGAACAGGAGGAATATCATGTCCATCCCAAGTATAACTTATACGCTGAAAATATGTTAGGTTCAGTGATTCACGTCAAGTATGGAAAACCGTTTGGTAAATCAACACCAGCTGGTTATAAGATTAGTGTAAAATCGGAAGGAGATACCGAGCGAGTTGAAGTGTTTAGAAAAGATTTCATTTACAAATTGATTTGTGATGAAGTTCCAGAAAGACAACAAGTTTATAGAGTAAATAGACTATTGCTGATGAAAATATTGAAAACGTGTCTTTTCAAAGTGAATTTCAGCCTCACCCTATGTTTGACTTTTATGAGGCAAATAATCGAGGAATCATTCGAAATATCCGAACGAGAAAAGTCCTAGGTAATTTGCAAAAAAGTGGATACTTGCTTGTGGTTGTTAGAGGAACAAAAACAGATTTTGTTGGTTATTATAGCCATAGATTTGTTTACGAAACTTTTTACGGACCTATACCCGATGGTTTAGTGATAGACCACGTTAACGGCATTGAAACAGATAATCGTCTAGAAAGTCTTGATCTTGTTACGCCAAAGGAGAATAGCAGACGAGGACGAAGTGGTGGTTGTAATTTTAAAAATCCTAAAAAACCTATTGTTTCAATGAATTTAGAAACAGATCAGGGACTAGTATTTCCTTCAATAACTGCTGCAGCAAAATATTACAAAATAAATCCGGCAGCAGTTAAATTTGTTGCAGATGGCAGAACAAAATCAGCAATATCAAAATCAATCGACATTTGACAGAATCATCTTCAAATACGACAATTAATTATATTTTCCAGCTCGTTTTTAGTTAGGCAATTGTGAGCAAACATTAAAACATCATCTTTGTTAAATTTTAGCGTCATTACTGCGCTATCATTAAGTTTATTTTTTTCTGCCGCTGTTAGCAGAATTTTATTAGAATCACCTTGCATCACATTAACGTTGACAGAATAGGAACTATATTCCGACAATCATTTTCGCACTGCTTCGGCTAATTTTCTGTAATTTAATATATCAACTTTTTGATGATACTTTATCTCGTTAGTCATTTATAATAATAAATTAGATACAACTATATTAATATGGACTTGATGAAACGACTTGATGATATAATTGCGTACGATAATTTTACAGCAGTCGATGCTGTCTTTGGCGATAAACACAGCTCTGTTGGATATACAGAAGACGTTATTCTATTTAACAACGAAAACGAACAAGACGAAATTGTTGGCGTGGTTGATAAAAAAAGTTACAGCAGACCGACAACTGGACGATATGATGTTAAATAACATATCACAAAGAAAATCTCGAAATTTAATTGTTCAGTATATGAAAATCAGTCTTTTTGGCGGCTGATAAAACCATTTTTAAACATTAGAATCCTGGGCCGACAGCAAAATATAAATTCGACTTTATATTTGTCAAGATTGTTAACCTAATGATGATCTCTGACGATCGCAGACAATATCTAAGATATCTTTATATAAACCTGTAAAATGTAAATCTGTTAAACGTAAGTACGAGGAAATTTATAACAATATTATTATTTTATCGACTTAGTTGGAACCCAGCTGTTAAATTTATCGCTGTAGCCGCGCCACTTGACAAGGCTTTTATTACCTTTTTTCCTGATAACTTTTTCAATAACGAAAATATCTTGCTCAGTTTTCTGCAGTTCTTGTTCGTAAAAACTACCTGTTAATGGCTCACCTAATAAATCCTTTAGTGCATATGTTACAGGTATTGTCAGTAAAACTTTATCAACAACAAATACTTCTTCGCTCCAGTTTGGGGTAAATCCTTTTTCAAATGTTTTTTTCGTCAAAGAAATTCTAACTCGATCACCAACTTTAAATTTATGTCTGCGATACATGTTTTCGTTTGCAAGAATCGAATTTTTAATTGCTTCGCTTGGTGACATTTTAATTGATCTGTGCTTCGTGTTATTATAATTATCAACAATTTGCTGTAGATCGTCGATATATTTATTTGTGTTTTAGCTATCAAATGTTTATGTATCAGCTCGTTTAGTGTGCGTTTAATCGCTCGACGACGACACTTTTTCCTTCGTTTCCTATAACATACTTTTGTATGTTATTTTGTTCCAGAAACTGCTCAAATTTTTTATTAAAAAACTCCGCTCCGTGATCAGTCCAGACTTTATTCGGCCTTCTTTCCGTACTAACGATAATTTGTTTTAACCGCATCAGTCATCGATGTTCCAGTTTTATCCGAAACAGGTACACTAAACGCGTATTTACTAAAAACATCTATGACGTTGAAAAGATATTTCGAGCCAACGTTAAATTAACTAAGGCCTGACACATCAACTAAATCTATCGCCCAGATATCGTCAACGGCATTTGCGACAAAATTACGTCTCGGAAATTGTTTTTTTTTTTTAGGTTTATGTAATTGAGACACGAGATCATCGTATAATTCATTTCCAAGACCTAACTTATATTTTGTTCCTATAATTGTTTGAACTAACCTTCTATCAAATCGTTCTCGTATATTTGCAGGTTTCATATCGCGTAGTTCGTCTAGTATTACCTTATCACAGTCTGATTTTGATAGAGTGTTATCAGGACGTTCTATATCACGATAACAAATATCATGAGGCATTGGTTCTTGTCCTGGTAATGGATTATCGTTTTCGTCAAGTTGTTTGTCCAGTGGATTGTACGGTCCAGTATATTTATGGCCAGGCAATGTCCAACCAGTCCTCGGCCTTGGTAATTTTCCAATAAATTTGTGGTTGTCAATGCCGCTGCCAATTACCTCACGTCGATTGCATGATTGAAAGTATGTAACATTTTTATCTTGTTCTATACAAAGATCTTTATCACAATTACAATTACATTTCATTTTATTTTTTAATCGTCGACAAAAATATTTACCTTCGTCAATTAATCATCTACTAAAATAATCTTGTCAGGGCACATTCCAGATCCAGTTGTCGATTTCAGAGACATACTTGTGTTCTACCGCAAACAGCGCAAATGCTTTTAAACATCGTTCTATTATTTTGTGTTTTTATGGTTGTCTCGTCGGTATTCGCTGTTTTAGTTTTACATTTGAGACAGTTTGTTGACATATTCCTTAGTTTAGATAAAATTAATTGCAATCTCATCATTAACGTGAGAATGTTGATTGTCAAACTGTAAAATAAATTTTAAAAAATTAAATTTAGGCTGGGACATCTGTCGGATAAACATAATACAATAATAACCACAAGCTGATGTTCCAACCGGCTGTAGTTGATTAGACGAGTAATTTATTTTTTTAAATTTTTTAAAAATATATTTTTTTTATTAGATCACTCGGAGGAAGTCCGAATGAATCAAAACAATTATTCCCATGGATTGCAACCCAGTGAGTGCAGGATCCATCATCGAAGTTTTGTATATTTACAACACACAAACCACCTGCTGGTACATTATCTAATTCGTCTTTGGACTATACTCCACGAAATCGGACAATGTCATTCAATCTCGATATAGTTTCGAAATTACTCAACGGCGGTGACGTCAATGGCGCCTGGTGCCTGGTAGTCATTCCACGTCCTATCCCTAGCAGGTTTGGAATCAGACTGCCTGCTAACCCCACTAGCAGCGGAGCGAAAGGAATAATTCCTCCCTGTTTTGTTTTCTTGGCGACTTTTTCTTAAAGATTTTGTCGCTGACGATTTCTTTTTAGCTGGCATTATATTATTTATTGTTATATAAAATTTGTCTGATTCCATCGCCGGATACCGCCTTTTTAGTTGCTCCAGATACTGCTTCTGACGCTGCTGCTAGTCCCAGTGTTTCTAACACAGGCAGAATCTTTGGGAAAATTACAGAAAGTGCTGGTCCAAAAAATCCGCCGTGTTTTGCCATAAAGTTTACCTGTGCAACAGATAACCTAAGGATAAAGGGTTTTCCTTGATCTAGCCTATTGATTTGGTTTTGAGTTAACATTACTTTCACTGCGGTAGCGTTCGTCTTTGGGGATATCATTACGGAGACAGAATTATGTTTGGCAACTGCCGTTGATAATTTTTTAATTTGGCCTGGCGTTAGGTATATTTCTCTGGTTGTGTATTTCGTTTTCATTTTATACTTGTTTGTTAGATTAAACTTGGACAGTCATTCGGCCTTTTACGGAGTCGATTGTTAAGAATCTATCACTGACAACTAGTGCGTATACGTTATACTGTTCGGCTGGCAGTACGCCAAGCGTCCAAGTGACCTCAATATCAACAGTCGATCCAATAACTCGTTCGAGATGCTTTGATATGTCAAAATAAAATATTGAGTATAAATACCTAAATTCTTCTACACTTATTTGGCTTCCATTGTCAGCTTCCTGATATTTTTGCATAGCCTCCATAAGATACATGTACGGCCGAGATATGTTTCTTGTTTCATCGTCAGCAAAATTGTATTCGATTGCACGTTCGGGATATTGTTTAGAATTTACTCGTACAAAATATTGTCTAACATCAGGGTTATCAAATATAGAGTTGTTCATTTCTTGATCATTACGACGTGCCTGTCGTTGAAATGCAACAAACAAGTGTCGCGGTAATTGTTCGCTTGGCGTAGTTGTAACACGCCAGGTGTAATCAGTTTCGTTAGGAATCGCTGTTTGATAAATTCTGTTTTGCTGAAAATATATTATTTTCGTGTAAGCTGTCAATAATGATTCGAGTTCCATTGTTTTAGCTACAGATGGGACAACTCGTGGCATCCACTTCGTTAATCTTGTAATAGCAAACTATCCATCAGCTACACCATCAGCGTGTATTATAGAATCGTTTTGATCAGCTCGATCTAAAATAAGTGCATGTTTTATCCCGCGAAAAACTTTGTTATACTCGCGGCAGAATCAAAATATTGTGCTTAACGGAAGCATCATCGTTATTTGGCGAGATTCTGCAGCAAATGTTTTCATTTGGCATATCCCTCGTTATAGTCATGTCGTCATAATCATGTAGCAGCTAATCTTATTGCGTCTCCGATATCAGCAACTGCATTACCAGCGGGATTAGCGATTAGATTATTATTGTCTGGAGCAGGGTTACCCGCACCAGTACGAAATTTGCTTGAAACAGCTGTCCCAAGTGAGGTATCTTTAAACCACATCATATTTGTGGATATTAATCTTGAATAATTATCGCTGAACGAGACGAAATTTAGTATTGTACTTGCTATGGGCCAGTGCATTGAAATATCTTCCACAGTCTGATTGGCCAGTTGGTACCGTGCACTTTTAAACAAGGTCCAACCGTTATTGACAAGTGCTATTTCTGCACCAGCTGCAATATCACTGCCTATCGCAGTTAGTAATTGACCACGCACTTCTAACACCGCCTTGTATGGTAATAGAAACACATCCTCGTCCCGCGTGTTAAAAGTTCTGTTGCCAGCTTTTCTTGGTTCATTTGTTTTCGTCAAGATACTTATGCTATAATCCACAGAAAATTTAAGTAACTAAAATGCAGCAGGAGTTATTCTTGTTTTCTTTACGCACTTACGGACCACCTCTTCACCATGTGGTGATAGTAATTTTTTTGTTGTAGCTATCATAGCTCGTTCTGTTTCTGCTGTTGGTGCAATATCTGATATTTCTCGTTTTATTTCTGTGGTTGGCGGTGGACACTTAATTTTATCAGCAATCTTTTGTCCTACTGTGGTGCCTACCGCAGATGCGGTTCCCGTCACAAAAGCTTTACCTGCGTCAAGTGCAATTGGTGCTACTTTACGCGCAATTCCCGGGATATTCTCGATCACTTTTATAAATATATTTCTAAAAAATCCACCTACAATGTTTCTTCGATAAACTTTTTTTTGTCTCATCGTTGTTATTAAATTAGGTATACAAAATTTACGCCGACGACTACGAAGTCAATAGCGAAGCTATTGCGCGCATAAGTGTAAATAATACGTGACAATTTCGTTGTTAAGATCTATTTGTCCTCCTCATTGATCTGTTAGTTGCATACTTATGCCTGTGATCTGATTTTCAGGAGTAATCGGATAGTATATTATTTGTCGAGGAGCAATTTGCATCAGTGAACCGGGCGGGACATCTGGTGAAAACTATAGATTGTTTGCCCGCGACTTCCTTTGGCTGAGGAAAACCCTAGTGCAATAGAACAATTGATTAAAATTGTATTTACTTCTGTTATGTTAACTGGAAGATCTCCGTCATATGATACACTTTGCTCTGCAACACTGCCATACTGTCGACGATTAAGTCCTAGCAACGATGCGATACTAGTCGCTGGTGAAAAATCGATTATCAAATTATTTTTAGTGTGATTCTGGCTCGTAGCATATTATAGTTTGGAGTTAATTCAAAATTGCCTGTGGCAGTGCCGAATAGTTCTCTCATTGTTTTGTTGAGATCAGTTACATTATACGCCCCCTGCGGTATTTTGACTGATACCCAAGCACCAGAATTAAATGTAAAGTTGTCATTGACGTTTGTTTTTACATTTGCCATATAATTCCATATCGTAGTGGAAATTAATCCGATTTCGTACTGGGTATCAGGATCTAGTATTATTGGCGGATTATAGTAGACAGAAAAGTTTGCGCTGTTTCTTGTCGTTTGTGACGAGTCAAGTAATAGTGCTGTTGGCATTTATATAAGATCGTTATGTAAAATTTCATACTCGTCTGCTGTCAGTAATTTACTCGATCTAAGATTATCTAATATATCAACAATTTTGTTGTCGATTTCTGTACCTGTATTACCTGCTTCTTTTGATGATACCAATAAGATAAGTCGGTCAACCAGTTCGGCGTTTGATGTAACAACTTTAACACCAAAACCGAGTTTCTTATTAACTGCATTTTTGGTAGGTTTTCTTTCAATTCCTCTAAGCACGGCGTTAAAACTGATTTTATACGGGTCTTTATGACGTTGATATTGTTTTGCAGTATCAAGTATAACTGATGCAATTACTCCACTACGCATTTTACCAAAATTTTTCAACAAATACGGATCTTCAGGATCGTATCCTAAAATTTGATACGCTTCGTTTCCTTCTTCAATGATTTTATCTAATGTTCCAGTAAACTTTGTGTAATCACCACCTTTCCATTTCCTTATGTTTTGAATATCATCAATCTTTAAACTTTTCACATGAAACTCGATAAAATCTTCAAATTCAATATCAGTAATATATTCCTTCGCCATTCTTATCAATTTTTCACAATCCTTTTTCGCAATTATTTCAGCAAATTCTCTCACACATTCAGCAGTTACATTAACATTTTTTTGTCTGTTAATGTAATCAGTTACCTCTTGTATTTTACTTTTTTCTTCCACTGTTTCAGCAATTTTTTAAACTGTTTCCTCCTCCTGTGCTTCTTGTTGGTTTTTTTTAACTGCCCTAACAAACCTTTTTCTTGTACTTTGTTTTAGTTCCTCTGGAGATAATGCTGATATTTCTGGTTGTTTGTCAAGTACTGCTTCGGTACAGGTTTAACAAATTTGGTGTTTTTTCTTCTGCAGCACGTTGTCCTCGACGTTCCTCTGTCACTTTGTCTTAAAAGCAGCTCGAGTTTCAATAAATTTCTTTAGTAAATCAATTTTTTGTTGATGTTTGTCCATTGTTTATTTTTTACACGCGATATAAAATTCATCTACAGAAATGTGTCGATACAACAACGAAACATTTTAACTGCATCACGTGCTAGTTTATCAAATAAAAAGAAATTGTATTTGTCTTTGGTTGCTTGATGATATCATTCAATAAATTTATCTTTTGTTACATCACCACATTGCTCGTTTGCAATATTTCTCACATCAACATTATCTAGCCCTGGAAATAATATAAAACATCCCGTATTTCGCCTAATAAATCTGTCAACGTTATAAAAACCTTGCGCGAGATAAATCGAATTACATTTTTTGTTACGCGATAATGAAAAATACGACTTAATCTTATTCATCTCCTCGTTGTTTAGCAGAATATCGTCAAATACAATTATTTTATGCTCGGACGAATCAAGTTCGTTGACAGGGACTAATTCCTCTGGTTGTTGTATTAAAAATATATCGTCGCCAGCGTCAAGCTCATCACGAAGTTTATCGTTGTATTCGAGTATTTGTCTTGTTGCGGATTAATTGTGTAAATATATACCTTATCGTAATTAAAGTTATCGTTGAGGACGAGATTTAGAAAAAGATTTGTTTTACCAGAGCCTGTACGACCAACAATAACATAATAAAAATTTGGAAGTTCGTTGTTGTGTTTATGTTTGATTAATCGTTCGGTGTCAAAATTTAATATCGTTGACTTCGCCATTGTTGTTATACAATTTTATGTTATATAATTTGCATAATATAGCTTATTCGACAAAGTTTGGAACAGCACTTACAGGATCTGTTTCCGCTGACGAACCAATAATAACTGATACATCATCGCTAGTCAAAAACCCGGCGACACAATGACAGGAAACCTGTTTATGTCAAATCAACGAGTTCTAGGTTTAGAAACAAATTATCCTCCAATAAATTTTGATACACAAGCTGTTTGTTATGCACAACTAAAATCTGTTGACGATAACAAACTATCACTGGCAGGAGGAACTTTAAGCGGTGACTTGGATATGTAGGGAAAAAAATTATAAATTTAGAAACAGCGTATCCGCCAAGAAATTTAGATCAAACACAAGCGGTAAGTTATTTGCAGTTGAAATATGTGAATAATAACAAGCTTGACAAAACCTGTGGAACCGTTACAGGTAATATTAAACATGTCAAGTAAAAGAATTACTGGGTTGGAAACCGAGTATCCACCAGCAAATGTTGATAGCACACAAGCGGTGAGTTATACGCAACTAGAATCTGTTGACGATAATAAACTTAACAAGGCCGGCGACACAATGACAGGTAACCTTGTAATGAGCAATAACTCAAAACTAACTGGATTACCAACAACTTCACCACCAGCTAATGATACTGATGCTATTAGTTTTGCTCAGTTAATAGAACACTTGTTCCGTATTTAAAACGATCCGGTGGACCAATGTTAGGCAATATAAATATGAGAAACAAAAAAATAACAACAACATATGTTCCAGTTAACCCTGATGATCTGACAAATAAAGCGTATGTTGACAGTCTGTCTAGTGGTATAAAACGAACCAAAAACAATGTTGGATATATTCCAACACTTTTTAAGGCAACTGATAATCAAGTTGGGTTTGAGGTAAGTGCATTATCATATTATCCTGAAAATTATCCTTATCACGCTTTCTCTGATAGACAAGAATGAACCACTAACGGAGAAGTTGAAAATTTTTCGATTAAAATTAAATATCCCATTGCTTGCTATTTGGCAATTTCATTTGCGAGGTCAACTAAACTCCAGTGTTGGTCGAATTTATAATTGGCGATTGGAAGGATCAAACGATGATATCGACTGGGTAATATTATACAGTACAGAAAACACTATATTTCAACAACACAATATTTTACGATTTCAACCGCAAATACTGTCAACAACTACTTGTATTTCCGAGTTTATGTTGTCGCTGCTGAACATCCGTTTCCAGGACTGACAGCATTTCAAATATACACATTTGATGATGAGTTTTAAGCTAACGTTGTAAAATAATGCCTGAACCAGCAATTATAACCATTGCAAAAGAAGTTTATGATAATATTTTTAACCCCGAAAAAGATGTTGGGTAAAAATTACTAGCGGCACGTGTGATAAATACTATGAAAAATTTTCCATTTCTAATGATAAACTCTTCATTGTCAGATGAAGAAAAAAAAATCATTCTTGTTATGCACATGCGAGGACCACAACTGAAAGAAGCAATATAAAACTTTGATATTATAAACAGATACTGTCATCCTGATGATTGTCTAGAAGAACAAAACAAGTTGAAATCCTGTTTAAAAAAATATTGCTTGAGTTTGATTTTAAAAATCTAGATTGGATAATGCGATCAGGCTTATTAAAAGCATAAAAAGCGCAGGACAACAAATAAACGATAGTCATGATCGTCTCGACAAACTAGCGGAATCTAAGATAATAGGAATAAAAAGGAACAAGAAATTATACACTAGTTTTTTTTAAAACGAGGAATTTTTAAGTATCTCGGTATGTACTACCACGACAAGGAAACACTAGTTATAATCGCTAGTATGACAGTGGATACGGAGTTAATTATTAAAGCGTACTTAAACGCACTTCTACCAATGGTTCGTAAAAAAATCCCAGAATTTGATCCGATTATTGTTAACAAATCTCTATCGATAATCAAAGATTTTGACAATGAAATTAGTGATCTCAGTGATGATAAGAGAAAAAAACCTTTTGAGGAAGTCGATCAAGCAATATTTAGATCAAAGATTGATTCTTATTACACATAGGTGAAGAACACGATGTTTCACTTCCATCACTCCAACGCTCTAGACAATTGTCATTACGAAATTATGACAATGAAATCGAGAAAATATTCACTCAACCATACGAAAATTTATTGTCTAAAGTAATTGCTGTTACTCTTTTCCCTGTTGAACAAGGCTCACTCCGAAGATTAATGCTAGCCAATTTCATAGTCGCATACGGAATTATCAGACAACATCTTGTCCTCAAAAATTTTACGTTGGATCAGATAAGCTTGGTATTAGGGTTTATTGATGAAACAGAAAGAGAATACAGAGTTTGATTCCTACCGCTGGTTAAAAAAAAATGAGGTACTGACAGATGAACGATATAAGGATACTTCTTCTGATGTTTATGGCAAGTACAGAGATTTTATAGCTGATCCTAACAATAATAAGTTTCGTGAGTTCCTTGATTCGATTGTTGGTGCTAGAGTTTGTGATATTGTATAAAACTGTAAACAAATATTGTATAATAAAAAAATCAGATCATCGATTTCAGAAGAAATTCCGAAACAAGATGTTGACGCACTAATGCAATATTCCTGATATTATCATACAAACCTTTGGTGTGTAAAACAATGTTACAAGTATTACAGTAGAATACTTCTAGTAATATCATATTTACCACTGCTCATGACAAGCTCTGGTATAATTTCAAGTGGCGCATCGTTAAATCCGTTTTTATTAATAATATCTGGTGTTGGTGTTTCTCTTTCAACGGCGTGTAAAAAAATTGAGCCTCGACTTGAGACTAAAAAAAATACTTATAAAACAGCAAGTATCACTTATAAAAAGTTATTTGATCAGATACGATCTTATTTGCGAGGTGTAAAATATGATATGGACGACTTAATACGAGAGTTCCGTATTATTGACAGTATGTTAACAGATATTCTGCCAATGAGAGTTAGTAAGTACGAAATTAATTATCATAAAACATGGCTGTAACAGTAGTAAATTAATATAAGTGTTTCTAGGTCAGATACCCCCTTACCCCGACAAAACATATTTTGTCATGTGAAAGTCATCATGGGAGCTGAAGAAAATGTAGGGGAAGGGGGTTTCTGAGCTAAACACCTTATATTTCTTTACTACTCGATCATCCACCAATATTTTAATAGTTAATTCTGTCTGACAAATTGTAAGCGAAATTTCCGTCTGTTTGATGCGTACATAATTAATAACCTCAATTCGAGGTTTCTTATGTGTAGCCCTAATGTGCTGTATTATTTACTTGCTGTGCTATTTTTTAATTTTATTGGCTAGCGTTTACTTGATATCATTAGTCTAAGGGTGCTGTGGTTAGCTAAACGGGGTCATTGAGACTAATTGTTACAATTTAAATATAGCAAATGCAGCGACTTCAAGAAGTAATTTAGTGATGTTTTCTGTATATTCACCAATGTTGTTTAAAGCAAAAGCTTCCCAGTCGGTTCCCAACATTTGCTGGTAAAAAGGTCATAATCTCCATTAGTTATATTTTCTGATACGTCTCCTGAAGGTACATGCATTGCATTTATGGAAGTCAAGTAAAGCGAATACAGTACAGTGCAAACTAGTATTATTTGGGAGAAAGTTGTTCGTTATTCACAAGCAATAACCCAATTTGGGTTACAAACCAAGTGTCAGTGTAATGCTATTGTTCCTCTATCAGTTGACTAAACTGTAAGAAACTTTAAATTCTAAGCAATTTGCATATATAAAAGTCAAGATAAGATTCATTCAACTCACTGGTTGTCGCAGTGTCATTGACATTTCTATTCGTAGCTTTCATAATTGAATATTCAATTAGTTCCAAAAGCTGATTAATATGATTTAATGGCCAATATAAAAATTGATGTATGATTCCAGTTTTCTACGATGACATCATATTTGTCTGAAGGGCATTTTCTTGTCTCCAACATATTATGACTAGGTTGGATGCTGTGTTGATTCTATTATATGTAAGTTTCTGTCGAGGTTCAACCCACTAGCTTGACTTGTTATAAACACCATAGAACTCAATACTGCTGCATGAGCATTTTTTAAATGATGTGATTGTTTATCCCATACTCTATTTCAAACGTTTATTACTCGACCCAGATCCACCTCAGTTTCATCCTACGTTTACAAAATTGCCAAAAACTCTTGGTATTTTTTAGATGAATTTTACCAATAGTTTGAAAAGTAATGTGTATTATTTAGTGTTTCGAAGTTGGAAAGTGTAAAGCTGGGGGGGGGGGGTAGGGGGGCGGGGGGCCATCATCATGTTTGCCCTTGGTCTGTAACCTGTCTGAATATTATTCCATTTATCATTGACATGAGGGCATGACTCGCGTCTTTTTAAAGGAAGAATAGTTTTTCAAATATTCGAAACTTATAAAAATAATCTTCTAATCGAGGTTGTTATAAAGATTTATCGTACGTCTATGAGGTGTCAAAAACGTGCTCCCTTTCTAATAGAGATAAGGCTTGAGAACAGTAGAAAATGTTGAATGAAGACGACAGGCAAGACAAATACAGATTTATAATTTTGGAGAACACGAAAAGCAATTTTAAGTTTTCTTTGACAATTAAGAAAATTCATCTACGTTTTCAGTTCTATACAACGTTACAGAAGATGGCCTTGTCAGGGGAAACAAATTATAAATATGACGTGTTCCTTGTTCACTGTGAGGTTGATACAGACACAGCAAAGCACGTTGATAGAGTTTTGTCTAAAGCAGGAATGAAATGCATTGCTTCCTTCAAAGACAACTTATTTCTACCAGGAAGAGAAATTTATGAGAACGTTAAACATGCTACAGAACAATCGAGGATATCGCTGGTTCTCCTTACAAACGAGTCAAAGGATAGACCCTGGGTTACCTTGGAAACCATCCTAGCTCTGGAGAAATCGCAGCATCTTAAGCAACTCTGCATTCGGCTTCTCTTGAAGGGGATTGAGAAGTCGGATGAGGCGAAACTTAAAGTTGGAATCCTTGGAAATGTGCCTCATTTGTTCATAGACACTGGAAGCAGCGACTGGGAGGAGAGGCTGGTTGAATCAATCAAAGGTGAGAATAGAACAACAGAAGCTGCATACTATTATATGGTCATGTATTGAAAATTGTCACTGATTTCAATGTAATTGCCTACTAATAATATATGGCCAATATAACATGCTTAATTTGTCCTTGTGCCTTAGTATTGAGGAATTACATTTCATTGCCACATGTTGTTCATTGAAGTTCATGAAAGATCCCCGTGATCATTGGTTTATATGTCGTTACCCCTTATGCTTACTGAGCTTTAAACAAGACATAAATTTTAAACTCACGATTTTGCAGCGGCCATAATACTTCCCTCTCTTGCTCCAAATCCATATTGTAATCAACGTTTCAGTCTAGTAAATGCATGGCTTGAAATTTCACACTGGGAGTCTTTGGATCAGTCTGTTTTATTCTAAAATTTTGTTTTTATTTTATTTTAGCACCATTACCAATTGCTGAGATTTTACCTGCCGGGAATCTTGCCCTTGGACAAGTATACAGTCTGGTAACTGGTTTCTATTGTTACGTATTACCAGGTATGTGAGTACAGATGGTATTATACATTTATGTGTCCACTGAGGTTAAACACATAGTAGGAAAAGTAACCATTGTGTTTAGGTGTCGTATATCAATATTATAAGACATATTTCAAATATATTTGTCATGTTTGAATTAATGTTGTATCCTCACGGGTGTTTGTGCTCATTGTTATATAAACTATATAGAATTCAAAACACTATTAGGCTTAGAAAAAGCTGAAGGATTATTCATGTATGGTAGCTGAACAATTATAGAGGCACCTTTCTTCTCTTAAGCGTATTCCATATGGTTAAAACTGAAAACCGTATCTTTTCTTAGGACACAAAATTACAAACTTTATTGTTTTCATACATAGGTTTAAAGAATGGTTTGATTCAGAGCGACTACTTTGTCCCTGGAAGAACGTCAATGAAGTTTTTTATTTTACTGCCTCATGACGGCAAGACGTATCCAACAATTACAGACTACGAACAAAGAATTAGGCATATTGGAAAAATTGATGTCACTCAAAAAGTCCATGTTGGCAAACCGAGAGAATACAAGGTTGATCTGTACAGCATCAAATATGATTCAACGGTAGGGCTCGCATTACTGAAACAGAGAAATTTTCTCTGTCGGTTCTTCTTTAAATTCTTACGACCAACCACACTAATTGTAGCTTACTAATGCTTCTCTGCATACTGACGTATTTACTCTATGCTAACTAAACCGCTTTTTCGTATGGAACTGCTGATGTCCAATTGTAATTATGGAGTCTGTTAAATGGTGGAAATATTAATTTTTCTCAGTTCTTGTAACAGTAAAACTCCACGAAGAAGAATATGGAGTACAACAATATATAGTCGTTATCACGTATTTTAGTATAATTTTTTATTTCCGTCATCAACATTAGAGCCAGAGTTTACTCTAAGATGAAGAATAACCGCGTTAATTAGCTCACAAGCGTTACTTACTTGCAGGAGTATTACTTTGTTGCGGAGTACCCGAATGTTTTGAATACAATGTACCAAATAAAAAAGAAAGATATTGCTGGAATCGATCTTCGGCTTCAAATGTCACGATTCTATTTCACGCTGATGAAAGTTCTGAATCATGCAGTACACAAGGACTGTCACGGCACTTTCAACATTATCCCATACGACAGTGAGTATTGTTCCATGGTTTACATTGGTAATCACTTTATCATGTTTGTAATTAACCAGTTATGTTATATATCGTATGTGTATATACTAACCTATATTTTATTATTATTATTATACAAATATACATCATGGATGTGCCTTAATGGAATGCAGAATCTCATTTTCTCGAAGAACTTATTGCAAATGACAAATTTAGAGAACTTTCATGTGTACTGTCTATAATTTTAGTGGACATGAATTGGAGTATATTTTACTGAATGAATAGACATTCTCAAGTCAAAGTTAAAGTAATGGAAAGATTGTTAATATAGATCTTTTCCTTTGTAGTATCTATTGAATAATAAATAAAAGAGTATTAGCGATTAATATTATCAGGTTTATACTTGCTGTTAGAAACTACTAAACTATTAAATGTTACTTTTATTAAAAAAGAAACAACAAAAACATGACTTCAAATGTGTTTGTACAGCATAAAACGCATTTACTATTTCGTGCATGAATCTAAATATCCCTCTGTTTATGGACCACATTCAATCTATTTTCTTGGCTTTGTTAGATTCTGTTAAGATCGTATTCCTGTCTGACGTGTTACGTATATGTAATTAAATTGCTTGTGTGTTAGTTTTAAATTCTTTATATTTTATTTTTGTTTCATTATATTTTATTGTAATGATTATTTTCACGGGATTCGATATTTTTTTCAGTAAATTCAATTTGTTTAGAACGTAAAACGTATTACATTAGCACTATTTGTAGCTCACTTTGGTTCATAGAGTTTGCAAACATCAAGTGATAACGATTGGCTATTTCCAAGGTCATTTCGGCCCGCGTGTTGGCTGAATTGTAAACAGTCTTTCTTTTTTAAATATATTTTCAGTGTGAGAATTTGTTTCTTAGATAGGGTTAATCTAGCTACATGACAAATGGCTTTTTCCGATGTTCAAATTAGTAAATAACGTAGCCTATCGCGTGAAGTCCCATGTGATCTAAAATCGCGGCTTTAAACAGACGCTCTCTAGTAGATTTGATCAGTCGTTCTTAACACCTTGAGGGAACAAGGTGTTTCTAATTGTTGTTGCCCGTTTGTTTTTCATGTTTTTTGGATTAATAATTTATTCTCTAGAAAACTAAACAAGTGTACTTTTTTATAAAAATTCTAGGAGAAAGAAATTCGGTGGAAATTTATTCTGGAGTTTAAGGGAAACATTATAAACTGTGATTCAATCGAGGATCTGTTACCACTAGTACAACGACCTAATCTGATGTCATCGCCTCCATACTGGAATTTCATCGAGATTCGAACCCGGAATCTATTAGAACTGTTTAGTGATAGGACTTGTATTTTTCAATCTTAGGATTAAATTTTGGATTATATTCACATACCGTAAGTCCTATTTCCAATTTTTACATTGTTTTCTAGGGAAATAAATTATTTTGCTAAAATATACAAAGCTTGTTGGCTTCACTCTTTTCTCTTGTTATTTTTGTACGAGCCTACACGTAACAGACGTTTTACCCAAGCCATTAACCAACGTGGATTTTTGTTTCTGTAAAATTGGCCAGGTCAAAGTAGCAAATATGAGCGATTTTCATCGGTGCGAAAAGCTTCCTAATTAGGGAGCATTTCAACTAGATAATGTCTATAATTCGTGTAAAGTCTGAAATGTCAGGTGCAGTTTCTGTTGTTTGTTTGTTTGTTGTTTTTTTTTTTTTTGTTTGTTTTGAATTTGATTGCTTGTTTGTTTTTCTCTTTTTTGTTGCGTAGTCATCACTTCGAATAGTTTTAACTTACAAGTCAATTGTCCGATATCCTGGTTGGAACATTCCACTATCTGATCACGCTAATGTCGGATGTTAAAGGATTTTTCATTGGCTGTGAATAAGTAATTGTAGAAGAATTACAGATACTAAAATGTCGCTCTGAATACATGTTAAATATTTTTAAAAATACCATCAGCTAATGTAAGTTATGAAACATCTAAGTTCTACAACTTTTTTTATATATAAAATACCATCAGCAACAGCAAGTTATGACACAGCACAGTTCTACTTACTTTATAAAATACTATCAGCTACAGCAAGTTACGAAACAGCTACGTTCTACAACCTTATTTTATAAAATACCTTCAGCTACAGCGAGTGATGAAACAGATAAGCTCTACAACCTGATCTTGGGAAACATTAAAGAAGAATTGATGAATAGACACGAGGAAAAGGCAAGTTCAGTGTGATACATTTGTGTCTTGTATTGAAGCCTTAAGGCATGAAAGTGTGATAAAAATATGTTGTATCTTGGCTAAAAAAAACGCTCATACATAGAAATATACTTTCAAACAATAAGATGATCCAAACGTTAATAATATTGGTCTTCATATATATTGATACACAAATAAACACGGGTTGGGTATTTTATTCATTTATTTCATTCAGGTTTTCCATAATTTATCGTAGTCCTGTTCTAGGAACACCTATAGTACAATGATATCTGCATAATATTCTAATTTATAAGTTCTTCCTTTAATTAGATTTGACGATGTCCTCAGAAAATTACTTTTATGTGGGTGTTTTTATTGTATCTCAGTTGTTTATGAATTTTGTACGATAGAGATATTCATTTCGGCTTTGCATTGATAATGTTATCAATCACTTTCTTCAAAGATTGTTAGATTCTCATGCGAGGTCTCATGCACTGCAAAGGTTGTCTCATCAAAACATAAACATTTAGATTTACAAAGAAAAAACATAAGTTCTACATATGAAATTTCCCTTACTTGGTATAGTTTATTTTTTTATATACTCTTTAGTTTCAGAAATTAAGCACGTGTCATTCAACGTTTGTCACATTCACCAAAATGATTCGGTCTTCTCATGCATCCTTATTTGGCCTTCAGGTGACGTAGCATTATTCTCATGTGACCGTAACGTCGAGTTATATAATACTTACGCGATTTTATGAATAGACGACACAATGCGTTTGTAATAGTTGAATAGTGTGAACCGTACATTACATACTCTCATCCCATGTTTGAACATTCCACTATGTTGTCACTAGTAAGGCACGACTGACGTGGGAGACTGTTGATGAATTGGTGTCAGTCGCCATAACGTTTGATCACGATATACAGTTTTGCACGAAAATTACTGTGAAGACTTAAATAAATAAATAATTTTCTTGTTACATTTTCCGTGGCATTGACATTTGGCTTCCATACCCCAAATCTACAGGTTAAGTCCAAGTCATCGAAAACGTTTTTATTCTATGAATCTACCAAAGAATAGCAGTTATTTTGCAAAATATGTTTTATCTGAGTCACAATGATCTTGATATATGACCTCTTGACCAAAAAAAAAAACAATAGACATCTTTCTGGCATACCTGGCACACACTTGGATCAATTAATGTGGTCCAGACTAAGGTTATTTTGCGACAAATGTTTCTCTTCTATGAGTCACAATAACGTTGATCTGTGATCCCAAAGTCAATAGCCTTCTCTCTACCTCAAGTCTAACCCATCGACAAACATTGGTGAAGGTGCACGGATGAGAACCGAAGTTTGCTCCAGAGCACATTGCTCATGTGTGAGCCACAGTGACATTGACCGTTGTCCCTTTGAAATTTAAAATCAAAAGGTATCTTCCCTACAGCAAGTGCAAGCCTTCCACAGATCATATTTGGGTTATGCATGTGATGTTGAACTCGGGTTATTCAGTGGAATACATTTTCTGTATTTTAGTCACAGTGACTTGTTATGTATATGTAATTAAATTATTTGTGTGTTAGTTTTAAATTTCTTTTTATTTAATTTTGTTTCATTACATTTTTTGTAATAATACTTTTTTTTAACTAGATTTGACACCTTTCCCAGTAAATTCAGTTCAGTTCTTTTAGCCTGATTAGAACTCAGAAGTATTACTTCATTGTATTTTTAGCAGGCCTTGGTTCAAAATTTGGTAAACAATGAGTGAAAATCATTGGTAGTAATCAAGGTCATACTTCGCCTACATGTTAGGCTGAATAAACAACGTTTCATTTTTAAATTCATTTCCATTGTGGGAATGATTGATTCTTAGCTAAGACTATAGTAGCCTACGTGCTAATTGACATATTTTTTTACTGTGCTGTTCGAAGTTAGTGACCATGTGATCCATCACGCGGGTCTGAAATTGCGTTCTTAGTTGGGATAATACTGAGATTTCAGTGTTTCTGAGTCAGTTGTTAATTATACCTTCAGGCCGAAAGGTATTCCTGTTGTTGCCATTTGAATTGAGTTTTTGTTTTTATTTAAAATTATTTATTCACCCTGGAAAATACTCTTCTTCATCGAAATTCTTGGACAAAAACATTTACTAAAAATTATTCGGAATTCTAAAGCCGGAATTATATTCTTGGTGACTCAACAAGGAACTGTTGACACATCAACACAAACTGGTTTTACGGGACGTCATCGCCTTTCATCTTGGAACTTCATCGAGATTCGAACTTGGATTCAATTAGAACTGTTTAGTAATATGACTTATATTTTTAAATTCTAGGATTAATGTTTGGATTATATTCACAAAACGTAAGTCCTTTTTCATATTTTTACCTTGTTTTCTAGGGAAATAAATTATTTTGTTAAATTTACAAAGCTTGTTGGCTTCACTCTTTTCTTTGTTACTTGTACGAGCCCGGTCACGTAACTAACTTTTGACTTTCTCAATTTCAAAATAATAGATTTTTTTCCTTATCTCAAGAACATGCTTTCTACAAGGTTTGCTAACTGTAGATCGTTTAGAACTCAAATGCTCTGCACGTTGCATGGTGTGCATGGCGTTGGGTAACACAGAATAAGTTGACTCATATTATATTACTTTTTCACCTGGGTATCTTAACTTTCTTTCCGTATAATAATACAATTATGATCATTGTTTTGAGGATAGATGGTGAATTATCCATCCAAGGCATATATCATGTCCAACAGGTATAAAAAAATTACATATGAACTTTGCTTTGATTTTTAAACTTGGCTAAAGAGAAAAGAGCAAGCTTACACAATGCTAGTTGACATATGCAAATTTAAATGCGCCGCACATGTAATTGAATTAGGTATGATTCATATATATTTATAGATTTGTGTGAACATATGTTGAACATGTGTGGGATGGTGTTATATATGTGTTGATGGCATATATCACTTTCCTATATGTGGATAATGCTGTTTTCCAATGTATAACAACTATGGAAAATATTTCCTTCTTTCAACACATGATTGCTGTCTTACGTCAAATCTCATCCAACATCGCTTTGTTGGTGCATCGACACTGTGACTTGGCTATAGGACGTGTTACATACATCACTTCATGTTTGTCTGCTACTTTTTTATCACTTTAATTTCAATAGTTATCTATTCTCTCTGCATTTTAGCAACATTTCCAGGTTTATATCGAATATTTCAGCGGAAATCAAACCTTATACGCTCTATCTATTTTGCTCATTTCGTGCGTTATTTGGACATATTGGACCCCGTTTTGTTTATAACCTATAGTTTGTAATCATAAATGTGCGGAAAATAGTGGTGTTGGATAGGAAACGTGGAATCATAATTCGGCATTGGACATTTGGCAAAGTTTTGCTTCTGACGAAATATTCTTACCTTTGAGCAGAATTTTCCTATCCTACACAGATTCTTGTTAAGGATTACATTCGTCTAACATATGCACAACTTACGTAAAACAGTGCATCAATACCTTGTAATATTATTTCATTGCAGCCTAAGTATGATTTCATCTTTCCTGCGTACTTGTCGTCTCGTATTGAACGTGGTTCTACCTCTTCATAATTCGTTTCGTTCAGTCATGATGTAGGTTTTGAAATGAATTTTGTTCGTTCGTTCATTTTCGAACTTTTTCAAGGTATCAAATCCTATTACAAGACTTCTTGTGGCTAAAGAAGATTCGGATGTAATGGATACCACAGTCACTTGGTGTGAAGACGTACCAGAAGATTCTGAAGTGGCAGAAAGAATACAATCAACCCTTAGTGCCCACAACTGGAAATATGAAAATGGTGCGGGAAAACGCATGTTCAGCTACATTGGCCGTGATAAATGGAAGATCTTTGTATTGTCAAAAGAAGGTCTACAGAGTGACATGCTAAAACCTCAGTTCATCGCTGCTATGACGGAGAGTATTGAGAAGAACTGTCTTTGCGTAATACCAGTTCTTCGTGGTATGAAGATACAGGAGGTGCCAGATTTTATCAAATGGATTACCTATCTCTCCTCTGACGAGGAGGGCTATGAGGAAATATTAATCCAGACAATGGAAGGTACTGAGCTGAAGAACCGGTTGTAACATATATTGGTGTCACTATACTAAATGACAAGACATCTATTCTTCATTTGAAATGAACCTCATCCACAGATATCCTTATGTTATGTGTCATTCATCATACCTTATTTCAAGCCCCAAATTCCAAAAGAATCTAAATGTTCTAGGTATCGAAGGAAATATGGCATGGTCTAAACCATGAGAAAACATATGATTGTTTATTTGTATTAGTCAGGAAGTGAAATTCATTTCGTCTCAGAATATTCTAGTAATTGAGATTAGTTTACAAGTAATTGCATTGTTTAAAACATGTAGACATCATGATACTGTTTCACAATATTCTTTAAAATTAATATAAGGTGGCGAAATGTCTGCTAGCTAAAAATTATCTAATGTTTTATAAGTTAATTCATGTGTGCTCTAAACTCATAAATTGCACTTCAGAAATTGTTCTTAGATTACATTTCAGCTCCATATTTTTCATACCTGTATTGTTATATATATATATATATATATATATATATATATATATATATATATATATATATATATATATATATATATATATATATATATATATATATATATATATTATTCTACTGGCACGTTGCCTGAATATCTTCATTGATCTGTGCTTATACGCTATACTTAACCATCTCCAGGTAAAGAAATGACGATGGAAACAAGATTGCCTGCTGGAGATGTCGCTACAGGACTGGCCTGGGGATTCATCCTAAACTACCTCCCTATTCCCTTACTTGGTATGTATATCACTACTTTGGACACTGATATATATTATAAACAGTATTTTGTCCGTTTAAGAAAATGTATAACACAGATGGAAACGATCAAAAGATTCTCAAATGTCATCTCCTTGTCTGAATTTGTAAATCTCGCCTGGTGACCCTAGATTCATCAAATATAATGTGGCCCTGTGTGATATCCAAGTGGTAAAGTTCTTGAGGTTAGTGCGCAATGTTCATAAATTTTTCTTCAGAAGATATTGAGGTTGAACGATAATCATTATCTGACCTTGACCAATCCTAATCAACATCAAGTCAAGATAAAAGGAACCAATGACCTAAACTCTAGACTATGTGATTTGTGAAATGTTCATCCTAGATAACTGTCGAGATTATTTGGGACATAGAAAAAAGAACGTTATTGAACGAAACAGGGAAAGGGCACCGAATATAAGAATGTCAAAAGTTCATGAAAATATTGACCATGGGCATCATAAATCTTTATAGTAAGCTGTCCGTTTGCACATTTTAATTCGGATGTAACTCTTCATAGATATCTATTAAATTATAATATTGTTAGACTTGACAGATGTTTACTGTCTCAGTAATGTTCAAAACTTATACACACTTCAGCAGCATTTTCGAATCGTCCTTACATATTTCATTTTTGTAGGAACGTCTAGAGACCAGACTAGTAAGTACAAATTGTGTTGCTTTTCATACGTTTTCACTACAGATTCCTTATCTTACCATCCTCTCTTATTATTAGGGACACACACATATATTAAACAACCTTGTTCCCCTTTAGTTAGTATTTCAACTTGGCTAATATATAATTATATTTAAATTCTATTAAAATTAAAGTTGTACATTTGTCTCTGCATATCTGCTGCTTTATTTTATTTTAGTACAAATATGTATTATTAGTCTTTTGATCTGTAAATAATATTTATCAAAGTTATTTTACTCTTATTCTCAACATAAATCTTCTTCATCCATATGGACTATTTTATAGTAACGACTATCTTACATAACCTAGATTTTTACATTGCTTTTTTAACGATATTGTAAAAACCTAATTGAATATGCATAGACTTTGTCCTCAGATGCATTTTCTAATCTTGGGTATATAAAACAATCTCTTCCTTCCAGGAGATGCTGCCTAATTGCATTCGCCTTATCAAATGTCTGAAGTGAAAAGGTGCTCTATATATTCAGAAAAAGAAGGAACCTGTCTACATTCAGAAATTATTTTTATATTTTTGGTTGATATTTATCATTTATTTCAGCTTCCGACTTTCACTTTTACGCTGGTGTCATTGATCAAACATATTATGGCCGAACAATTCCCAGATATCCGTTTATCTATCATATTTTGCATCAATGATTTATTTCTTCTTAATGTACAGGCGTTGTGTAATTCATTCCTGCAACCGTGTTATGTCCGACATTTCTAAGGTTTCTACCTATTATGCATCGATTTACACGAGCTTAACTAACTCCGTTAATTATATTTCCTTTTAAATGGTCAGGGCCGTCACAGATTTATTTTATTATAACTGGTACTTATTAGTTTGTATTGTTTCGCATTGGCTATCGCGAGTGCTTCTGCTCCATATTTGGTTGACATGTATGATAAAAATTCATCCCTTCCCTGCCAGTCTTTTGGAATGTCCATATTTCCTGCTTATCACGATATTATGCCGGTTAAAGGTAAGAGCTCTAAGAATGTAAAAGGTATAACTAACTGTATTGCAACTTTCTCTAAATATCCACACTTAAGTCATCAGAACATTGTGCTATAGGTCTATAAATTCAATGCATTTTGAAATCTATCCATGGGAGAAACACAGTTTCTTTTATATGTAGATTTGAGAGGGAGGATACGGAAAAAATTGAAAGAGAAAAATCTGAATTGTGCCTGCATTAAAAAGTTGTACATCACTATTCCCAAGACATGCCAGCCAACACCTATTGAAACCAACATCGAGAAAAATCCAAATTCCGATCCTCTGATAGAAAACCTTGGGCGACTGGAAGCTGTCAAGTTTACATCCTCGGGCACCGTCGACAGACCTTACGAGCTTGTTTTGTATAAAATGACATCCAAACAAAACCAGCTTCCCGACGACCGAAATGAGGTATTGCTTAAGTTTCGTTTCAAGCAAGACAGATCGAAAAAATGCCTCAGACATAATGTATGACAATTGTAGTGCTATACACACATCTATTTTGAGACGATCAAATAAAGGAAAGTCAAAGCTGCAGATACACTAAATGCCAAACGCATGTAAACATCCATTGAATAAATTTTCGGAATCATAAATAAGTGTACGTGCAAAAATTTGTCCACGGTAAAAAATGTAGGTAAACAGTTAACAAGACAGTTTCCCATGTATATCATTCTTAATTCGAATATCAGCTTGATTATGCTTCAAAAAATAACAACTCAGATTCATATTCTGTATCTATCTTACATGCTTAAAATAATATCTATTCAGCAACAATAACTATGAAATTGTACTATTTAAGTTTTGGAAGATGCAGAATTAAATTTTCCAAATCGCTTTTTTATGTTTCAAACATGCATATACTTTTAAAATCAATTTCAGATTTGTTTCCTAGCCGAGCAGGCTACACCTTCTTACACGCTCTTTAACATGTCTAAACAATACTGCGATGCAGGCCTCTCCCATGAAAATCTAATGGAACAAGCCAAGGATTTCTCCGTCCTTTGTACTACACTCATTGCAAGCCAGAATTTCAAGGAAAAGGTGGCAGACATTGAGGACCTCTGTCAATTTGTCTACTTTGATAGTAAGTTTCCAGTTTGCCATTTCTCATCAAAAATGTTTCATGATAAATTCCTTATAATAAGATACACTTACAAACCTTTCGTTCCTTATTGATTTTTGAAGTGGGATATTTTATTTGAAAAATAATCCCTCTAATATTGTGTCTCATAGATCAGAATTCTACAAAGGTTTCAGTTTTTATTCGTTTCTTTCCTCATCAAAGAACAAGAGTTTTACCAACATTTCCGCCTTAAACAGGATCTAGTTCAACCTTCTTTTTGTACGAGAATCCATCAACCAAGTTTTTTTTTTTTTTTTCTCATTTACAAGAGAAATGAGCAGTATCCTAGCAGCGGGAGATCCATACTTATTTAAAACTACAATTACTTCTGAGAACTGATCTATTGCAGAACATAAACAGATCGTATTATTTAGTAACATATCAATTTAATGTGTCTTATTTGTTTCCTGATAATAATCCTATCAAACCATAACTGTACAACTTTGTAGTGCAGGTTCATTAAAAATTGTCTCATAATGGTGCAGCTATGTAATGTCATCCTTTAATTAATGTGTGGTAAAAGACGGATTCGTACTGTATGTCTGGTTAAACATACATTATAGTACTTGTTGCAAGTGATGGTTGCTGCCGGATCTCATAGTTTTAATTTGAAGCACTTTCCCTTACAAATCGTTTTGTCGAGGAAATAAGTACGATATGTATAAAAAGCAAACTTCATCCAAATCAACTCGAAAATCAAATCTAATAACTATTCTATATTGTACTTTTGCAAACATGCAGATGTTAAAATATGCATCACCTCAATGTTTTGCTTTTCGAAAGGTGAAATAGTAAATGGCTGATGGATTTTGCATTTATTAAATATTATATGGCTGATACACTTCGTTTGTCGGTGCATCAAATATTAAAATTCTAACTTCATCTGGATATTGTGTTCAGCTTCGGTTATTTGTCTTATTTACTTCAGTGCCTGTAATTCATTAAGCACTACACTCAACTCACATACTATTTGGAATATAATATGGCCACACACATCCCTCCTTCCCTGTACAACTACCAATCCTTATCTATGTAACTGCGTGGACTCATTGAATGGAGAAACGAGCACTTACTAGTAAACGTTTTTCATTTATTGTGTTCTTATATCAAGCAATCATTTCGTATTATATTTGGCTTATAAAATTAGCTCATAACTTCGTTGCACTACCCTACCTATCGGTGGCTGCATGGTTAAAATATATTTAGAGCTTGTCTTTGGGCTTATCTTGCTTTTATTTAAACATAGATCTTCCTGAATATTTTTAGTATTCCTCCGATTACAATATCGGCCAATACCAGTAAGGGATGAATCATTTATATTGAAAAACATTTATTTCAGATGCGAGTCAAACTGTGGCAGACTGCTTGCTGGAAGCAATCAGGATGGACTTGTCTTCTGACGTCGAATTGGTTTTCTGAATTGAACAATTTTTTAATTATTATTTTTCAAAATAAATATTCTATAGATATCATGCTAAAATGTTCTCGAGTTGGACACTTTACTGATTTTGATGTTTAAACCTTTTCAGCTGTCCCATACGTACAGTCCTACAAACATATTTGCTGGAGAAAAATTGTTAATGTGTTAATGTAATATTACAATGTTTTTGAAGTTACGTACAAATTCGAGTTTGCAACTGTTATACAGGTGCAAACTATAAGTAGAACTCTGGACATTAAGTGGCTATTTGCACATGAATATACTATATATGTAAAGCAATCTGTCTAAATGTACAAGACGCTATAATGGAGGTAATGATGCATTGCAGTTTACTTGGAACAGTAAATTACTACTTGAAGCAAAATATATTCAGCGTCATAAAAAAGTGTCGCATCAAGCTAACAACGTTTACGTTGGGTTAGTTTGTGCATTATGCGATTAGTTGTATCGCTTAGCATTATTTATGAACTGTGCATAAATATATAGGTAAGTATGTTATATAGGTAAGTACATAATGCTAATACAGGCAATATTAATTCGTCTGATCAGCACTGTAAGTTAACCACGATGGATGGAAACTAATAGCTTATAAACTGAAACAAGTAACACCTGACAAGACTGACAAAAAGAGCGTCGCATTAGGCTGTAACAAGGAAGGAATAAGTTATATATATATATATATATATATATATATATATATATATATATATATATATATATATATATATATATATATATATATATATAGTATATACGCTGTATCATCGATATACCACGAGATGTATAAATTTTTCATTAAAAGGAAACGAGGCTTGCCGAATTTCCTTTTAATGAAACATTTGTACAACGAGTGGTATATCATTGATACAGCGTACATACTATACATATATTTTACTTATATTACATACAAGTACATATATTTGCCATTTGAACGAAGTTAGATTGACGAGAGGCAACTGTGTGTTGACTGGGTAAATGAACTCACATCCCTGCCGAGTGTGTCCGTTACAAAATGTAGTTCTGTCTTTTTGTGCCTATTCACAATCACCTTTTCATATTGATAAGTTGATTGTTTTCATATTTTAATTTCTATTTTAATTCACATTAATTAAATCAATATAAGTTACACTTATGATTTATACATGAAAGATGGTTTTAATGAAGAAAGTAGAGCACTAGGCCTACAGACACACTGATTCTTGAATACTGAACGCTCATCAATGCATTGACGTACAGGAGCAAGGAAATTAGAGTGGAATAGACTCTAAGCGAAACGACAAACCAACAAGAGGTAATTAAAATATTTTAATATATTTAAAGTTGATCTAAGTCATTTTATTTTGCTTTAATTAACATTACTATCAACCATAAAAATTTGTTCTCTCTCTCTCTCTCTCTCTCTCTCTCTCTCTCTCTCTCTCTCTCTCTCTCTCTCCCTTTGATCGGTTTGACTTAACATTTACCATCATTCTTCATAGGTGCAGAGACGTTGTGGTGTTACACAAGGGAAAATCTGCTATTCTCGTCTTTTCATGGATTTTCGCCCTTTTCTTGATACGATGGTCAACAGAGAGAGAGAGAGAGAGAGAGAGAGAGGGGGGGGGAGTGCGGCCTTTGGATATTTTCATATTTAATTAATAATAATTGCTTTTTAGAACCTTATAATAGGTTTAAGAAACAACAACAACATCAACAAAGCCTTAAATACATTACATATGTGCGCCCAGTAACCAAGACATTACCTTACTGTTTCGACCGGCAATTACAACTTTGTATCATTGATAATATAAACACTTTAGATAGGTCCCAAGGGAAGTGTAAACATACCGTTGTGAAGAATGATATTGTAGGTTACTTGGTGCAGTTTCAGTTTCAATGTTTTTTGTCATGCCGAATTTATTTTTCTTTCTTACTCCAGATTTCAGCATATTTTGTCCCATGGGCATGAGAGGGGAGGGGTAAACGGAATAAGAAGGGATTGCGATTAAATTGTGTACCATGTTAATTTCATTTAGTAAACGGGAATTATTATTACTTTTTATCGTTATTTTCATACGTCAATAATGGTTAATGAGTGGAAATTCATCACTGATCAGTAGTATAGTGGGTTACCGTAGCCTCAATGGGAATTAGCATTACAG